>CM076577.1:1274808071-1274914895 GCA_034641835.2 Pinus albicaulis | reverse complement strand
ATTCAGAAGAAACAAGAACCTGTCTGCAATCTAGCACATATTACAGGCACTACAAATGAATCACAGCTATAAAACATATATCGGCTCACTACACCAAAGTGTTCTCTCAACAAGTCTCATACATCACTCTGGAGCAGCATAGTACAATTTCAGCTGAAGAGGACCTAAACGTAACTCAGAGAAAGGAAATACAACGACAGAGCCCATACGGAGAGATGAGGCGTCGTCCTTTGCCATTGATTTCAAAGGGGGAGGAAGAACAAACAACAGGAGGAAGAGAAAGCAAACAGAAAGAGCAAGCAACAAGAGAAAGAGAAAGCAAACATAGAAAGTGGATTGCCATCAATGCCAAAGGGGGAGACTGTTGGAAATGTTGTCATTGATGGCAAAGGAGGTAGCGCTCAAGCAAAGGAGGCAGCGCTGAAGCAAAGAGGCAGCAAAGAAGCAAATGAAGGCAGAGGAAACGAATATAATAGAGGCAGAACCGTTATCTCAGCAATAGAGGCAGAGGTAGAGTGACAGGAGCAGCAGAGGCAGTGGCAGAGGCAGAGCGACAGGAGCAGTAGAGGCAGAGGCAAAAGCAGAGCCGTTATAAAATTCCGAGAATCGCCCAAGCCGGCAGATACAGTTGTATGTATAATTCCGAGAATCATACCCCAAGCCGGGCGTTACGCATATAATGCAAAACCAAATTCCGGGAATCGCACACTCCAACCGGCGTTATAGATTTAACATAATTCATAAACATTATTCCGGGAATCGCCTAACCCGATGGGCGTTACATATAATATATAAACCATATTCCGGGAATCGCTTAACCCTTTGGAAAAGTATACATATATGTCTGTTATATTATGGAGCGCACAAAACAAAAGTTTTAGATGGTGGGACCTCTCCCCAATCGCAATTGGAGATCGCAAGGGCAGCGGAACATCGCAACAGAAAGTTGCGATTGCGATCGAAGGCCGGACCCGATCGAGTTATATGACACAATTTATGAGCTAATCGCATCCGAGATTGATCGCAAGTCTTTTGTTATATGCTCCGATCGAAGGCCGGACCCGATCGAGTTATATGCCACAGTTTATGAGCTAATCGCATCCGAGTTCCCAATCGCAATCGGAACTCTCCGATTGATTGCACGACTTTGTAATATGTTGCGATTGAAATGGCGGACCCGATCGTGTTATAAGCGGGAGTTGATATATGCAAATCGCATCCGGAATCTCAATCGCAATCGGAACTCTCCGATTGATCGCACGACTTTGTAAAATGTTGCGATTGAAGCCCGGACCCGATGGGATTATTAACTATGATTAACAAGTGTTTGAGTTCCAGTTCTAATCGCAAATGGAAATTTTTGAAGGCGCTGTTATATATAAATATATATATATATATATATAAAGTTTTTGTGATTGTATTGAAAAGTGCCGCGTGGTCTGTGGACCCACGGGCCTCGGCTTAAGGTGGAGGGCGATTGTTTATATAAAATAATTGTTGTGAGATATATAAAACATGGTTGTGGTTGTATTAAAACATGCCGCGTGGTCTGTAGACCCACGGGCCTCAGCTTAACGGGAGGGCGATTATTAATGTAATACAATTGTAATATATGTATGTTCCGGCCTGCGGAACTCGCCACATCAACAAGACACTTGTTGCATGTAAAGGATTGAATTACAGTCAGCAGATTCATTTATATATAAAGCGTTGGTATAAAAATAAAATAAAAATGCAGTTCATAAATTCAGGAGTTACGCAGCAGCCATAAACAGAAAGGCATACAGAGAAGAGAAAGGGACAAAGAGACAGTTAGAGAAAAGACAAATGCGCAGCAAGCCAAGAGACAAAATGAGTGAGCTGGAGTTCACATTGTAGTTCGAATGTAAATGTTTTAATTGTTTTTATTGTTTGTGATGCATTGGCAAGTCTCCGAGAGAAAAACAGAATTCCTTTCGTAATTTTAATTGACCTTTCCGATTTATGATTTAAAATGGTGATAAAAAGGAGTGAGCGAGAAGCGAAGGAGCATGACTTTCCCGCTTTCGAATTCCGGGCGAGAATACAACGATTAAGCGCGGAAATCTGTAAATATTATCATGCGGTATGCACGGAGGGGTTTTTTGAGAGCGAGGAGAAGAGAGCATATATAGAAAATGCGAATATAGAGAGAAGATTAAGAGAAGCTACGAACGAGGGTTGATATGGGGTAAATCGACAAAAATTCGATTTAGAAAAGGAGAGGAAATGAGGAGATTGGAGCTTCCCTATCAAGTTATGACTTGATGAGTGTCGATTTATTGGTGGTGAGGTTATGGAGCCTCCTGTGGGTTGGTGCACAGTGAAGGGTTAATTGGCCCTTGCAATAAGTGGCTGCAGAATTGAGGTAGGAACCTCCTGTAGGTTGGTGCCTGCAGAAAAACAGTGGTGAGAGGGAGTTGGAGCTTGCCTTTGCATCACAACAATAATAAGATGTGGTTTTCTCCCTTTATGGGTTTCCACTTATATCTGGTGTCTCTGTGCATGATATTTATGTATTGATCTGATATGTATTATTTGCTTAATACTTGCTGCTCTCATATTAAGTCTACTACTCTATTAAACTAATACTTTCTGATTACATTCTAAAATTACTCTCACATCAAATAGAGTTTGAAATGAAGGTGTAAATAAGTTTAATGAAAAGTTTAAAAATCAGGAATGTATTAAACTGATTCACCCCCCCCCCTCTCAGTTTAATTAGAGATTCAACAATGAACTGGAAAAACTTTAGACAGCTTAAGGGACAAAATGTTCAAGACTACACCCAAGAGTTTAGGGGAAGAGCACTTTTGTTAGGGGTAGACTTACAAAGTCAAGATACTTTGCTGAAATATATAGGTGGTTTGCACAACTACCTTAGACATACTATCCTTATGTTCAATCCTACTATTCTAGACGAAGTTTGTGTACAAGCTACGCATTTAGAGGCTAGAGGAAAAAACACTTTTGATGAGGGTAGAAACAAGCCTTTTAAGGGGAAAAACAAAGATAAAACCTTTAAGGGAAAAGGAAAAAAGAATGCATTTTTAAAACAAGAGGGTGAGAAAGTGATATGTAAACACTGTTCAAGAGAAGGCCATGAAGAGAAAAACTGTTGGAAAGTACATCCTGAAAAAAGAACTCAGCTTAACAAAAACAAAGGAAAGAAGAAAACTGCAGCTACTACAACTACACCACAAGACTTAGGTGATGATTCAGGTGACAAAACCAAAATTGCAGCCATGGGTTTGAAAAGTATGAATGGAAAGAAAACTAAAACTAAGCCAAGCACTAGTACTTCAAACTGTCATGTTCAAGCTCCAAATGAGGAGGAAAGAATTGAATTGTTCGATGTGAGGGTAGTCTCAAAACATACAAAAGTTGACACACTGTTTGACAGTGGGTCACAAGCAAATCTAAGATCAAAATACTTGGTCAAACAACTTAAACTTGAGACCATTCCACATCCTAAGCCTTATCCACTTGGGTGGATATGAAAGGATGCAAACTTACAAGTCTCAAGAAAGTGCATATTGCGATTTGCAATTACTGCACACTTTATTGACATAGTTGAACTTGATATAGTGCCGCTTGATATATCAGGAATTTTTTTGGGAAGTCCTTACTTATTTGACAGGAAAGCGATCTTCCATTGCCATGAAAATAATTATCATCTCTTTAAAGATGGCAAGGATTTCATTGTCAAAGCACATCGTAAGAAGGCAAATATAGCGATGGTAAATGCGGGATAGGTGAAAAGGCTAGTGAATTCTAGTAAGAGTTTTGTACTTCTTATGGTTAAGCCCAAGGTTGATGTGAATCATGAGTCATTTGAAAATTTTGATTCCAAGATTAAATCAGATTTATATGATGTAGTTGATGCATATCATGAGATGTTTCAGGAGTGGCACATTTTCATTTAGGAATTAATTTTGTCATTGCATGTTTTAAAACCCTTTTGAAGTTTGAAGTTTGGGAAATCATTATAAAGGACATCATTGCCTTGAACATTTATATCCATACTTGTCTTTTAGAATTTCCATCTCACATTAGGAAACCAACCAAGATAAAAACCCCCAAAATAAATAAAAAACCCAAAAACGACAAAAGGTAAGAGATAGGTTATCTTGCACATATAGTGCGCCACACTTCGTCAGCTTACGAATCCCGGATTGACAAATTAATGTAGCAATTTAGGACACACTAAATTGACCAAACAGTATCCATTAATGATGTCTAAGTGATGAAAATGTTTATGTGGGCCACTGTTGATGAGAAGATATATAACCAAAAAATCACAGGGTAAGGGATGAGTTAAAGGATATATGTATTCTTAATGTTTTTGGTTAATTGCATAGATACATAATTTCACCCTCAATGGATTCTCTATAATGGAAGTGTTGAGGATGTATTAGATATGATATATTCTCCATTAAGTAGTCCTCAACCCAAAATAATAGGAATCTAGTTAGAGGAAATAAATATTAATTCAGTGTCCTCACTACATATAGGAAACCATTAATAGTAGGCTATAAATCCTTTACCACATATTTGATTGCTAAGCTTGAACAATCAAGAAATAATACGAAAACATGATTTGATTGTCTTTCTCTTGTGTGAGTGGTGGCATTGGCATGAAAGCTTGCAACCAAGGATATCATTTATAACAATTTTCTTCTCATATTTTCATTAAAATTAACTAAACCCCATAGCTCTAGAAAAACTTAGTTTGGACTTAGAATCCTATTCATTATTGGAATTTTTAGTAAGTTTCTTTGTGCGAGCTACAATAAGAACAAAGTCCTTGTATCCATTCCAAAAATAGTGATTTTTGTACAAGACTAGGAAGGGAGGCCATACTTTAATTTTTGTGAAGGATCCATGTTGGTTGAATGAATGGGTTGTAATCCCTTGTTTACAAATAATATATGGCTTGTTGATTGGATTTTTCCAATTTCCATAGAACTCTCTCTACATCAAACCAATTCACTCATCCATTCTTTTACAACCATTTTCTCATTACTCTACATAAAATTTCAATCCATTACTACAACATTTGTAGGCTTCAAATATTTTTTCTAAATTATTATCCACGTGAACTTTTATCAAACACTTAACATGTAGAATGTAATTTCTTCTGATACAAGCTAGTTTTTAGTTAATGTGTTAAGCTACTTTCATAAAAATTGTGCAAGTTGTTACACTTCATCATGAATCCTTCTCATAAAAAGGCTTAAAAATGATATTCCTAAAATAAGTAACTCCAGAAAGATAGCGTTATTCTATTGAGCCATGGCACATGAAGAAGTAAATAGCTGATCCAATGTGCCAACCTGGCGGTGTTATTAGAAAAATGGATCCGACGAAATTGGTTTTTGGGAAGGAGTACATAGACTTTTGGCAGAAAAATGAAGAATGTCACAAAAACCTAGAAAAAAACAAAACAATGTGAAGCATGGGTGAAGGCACATCCAATTGACTTGTCATGGATATACCCTCCTGAGAAAAATAAAAGAGATCAATCTCTTGAACCTGACGGTAATAGTGTGCGGCAAAATGCAGGCATAAGGAATTGGAATGATTTTTGGGCTAGTTGCAAGAAAGACATATTAGGTGATATGGATGGTAAGCCCAAGACAAAAAATCAAAGTACAAGAGAAGTTGAATTAGGGGAAAAGACACACTCAAATGATTTGTCCTTGTTATATCCTTCCAAAATGAACAAAAACCCCATTCAAGGAAGCACAATGTTGCTAAGGGCATAGTGACTTATGACATCGTCACCAAAAAGGTCAATTAATGCCCCATATAAAACTCTTAAGGGGAGAGATGAAGTTCATTCACTTAAGAACAAAAATCATCATCCAACATGTGAACTACGAGATATTGCGGCACCACATACAAACATTAGAGAAATTTTGAGGTCTAAAATGGGCCTCCTAAGGAATTGTTATCCACCACCTATGGGTAGTATGAATAGGAGAAAAAATTTCTCCTAGATGGTCCTCAGCCGACAGCCAGCAGACCCTAGCAGCCACCAGATAGCTCGATGTGCCATTATCTCCGCCACCTAAGCCAGCCATGTGGTCCTTTTCCCATCTGTTATGATCACATGTTTGAAGGTTCGCCTCTCGATCCCAGAGGTATGGATTTTCATTAGTATAGTTGAGTAAATTTCCTTACTTATCATGGACATTGTTGTAGTCTAATTTGACTCAGCTAAAAGTCAAGAGAGGTTCTGAGCACTTCAAGGTTATTGAGGAATAGTTGTTAAAATTTCAAGAAGACCTGTAATATGCTCGAAAGGATAACCACAAGCTCAACGAGGATTCATCATCACATGTGCACTCGAACCAAAACCAAAGAAGCAAAGGCGTGAAGGAGTCGTGAACGCGTGGGCAGTGTCACCATTTGCCATGCTTGGTCTCGGTGGTTCTCTTCCTTCTAATCCTGGTTCAACTACCATATCTTCATTGGAACCAACACCCTGAACTCCACTAGACAACGATTCACCATTTTGTAGTAGTGATTCGCCATTTGTATTGGTGATTCGCCATGATTTTACAAGATAATATAATCTCATGAGAGATTCGCCAAAAAATTATATATACATAGTATATTATTAATAAAATCGCCTTCCATTTTTCCTATGTATCATGGGGATTCGCCCATTTATTATATATATAAATTTAGGGGGGTTCTTAAAATTTTCCCTGTTCCTAAGGGCCCATTACGCCGAAATGCTGCTTCTGGTCGAGCTACTCATTCGTACAGCATAGTAGATTATTTGGCGCAGTCTCCTGCTGCCATTTCAACACTAGAACTCCTCTAGTCGTGTCCTTCTCAAAGGAAGGTTCTACTATCCACCATGGGCACTGTAGATCCTGATGATTACCAATTGATTATTTTCGATGCCCGTCAGTCAGATCATCCTCCCCTTCCGGCTTACGTTGCTTTCCAAATCCCAGTCAAAATCCGGAACGCTAATGTGTCTCAATGTATTATTGATGAAGGGGCATCTACATGTGTGATGTCTGCTTGAGTTTGGAAACAACTCGAATCTCCTGAGCTGGCCCCTTCCACAATCACCCTTCGTGCGTGGGATGGCCATGCCTCCCAGCCCATTGGCCTCTTCCGTAATTGTCCTATCACCCTTGCGGGTAAGATTGTTTGCGTTGACGTTGAAGTCATCGACGCCCCTCTTGACTATAACACTCTTTTGGGGCGTAGCTACACCTATGCCATGTCTGCTGTCCCATCCGCGGTCCATCGCAAGATGTTGTTCCCTCACAATGGAAAGATAGTCACCATTGACCAGTTGACATATCATGAGCCAAAATCTCAGACCTCCCCTGAGTCAACCATCTCTTCTGTAGCCAATAAGAAAACCATCGATTCTTTGACCAGTGTTTCCCCCGGCGTCTACAAAGACTCCTCCTTGCTCGAAACATTCCTTGGTCTTCCTCCTCCTCCTGTCTCTGATCCCAGCTTAGCAAATTTTTGCATGATGCAATCTTCTCGGGCTGACCTTAAGCGGCACACTTTGGCTAGTCAGCAACCTCAACCTCGCCCACCCCAACCCGCTCCTAGCCCTTCGCCTCAGCTGGTCGAACCTCTTCCTTCTAGACCTTCTCATCTAGCTAGTACCCATGAGCCCCTCTTCCCTCCTGGGTCAGTTCCCCCACGTCTCAACAATCTGGGAGCCGCCCCTCCTGGCCATTACCCCACCGGTCAAATACCTTTCCTTGCTCCCCCTCCCGGAGTCTATTCATTTCCCATCATGGCAACCCTTTCCCTCCCTAATTTGACCCTGGGAATACCCGTCTGGTATCTTAATCCTCCAGCCGAGACCCCACCAGATCACTCCAAACCATACCTTTCTTTGACACCAGTTCAACCGATTCTTTTAGCTTCTTCCGTTGGTACAGTGCCACCAGCACCTCGACAAGACCATTTTCCTGTTATGAAAGCTACGGGAAAGAAAGGAAAGGCTCGAAAGGGGGCATCCAAAGACAAGGCCACCCCGACTGACCCTACCACTCCTCCACCTGCCAAGCCTTGTGCCTTGTGTGATGGTGTCGGTCATGCCACCCATACTTGTCCTGAGTTACCCTATATCAAACCCATGGTTAAAGTTGTGTTCCCTGAGTCTACGGTCCCTGAATCCTCTGTTTCTTTCTCTTCCGCAACCAAGAACCCAAAGACTCTTCGCACCAACAAACCCTGTGCTTTGTGTGGTGTCCATGGCCATTATTCTCACCATTGTCCTCACCTCACGCATTACCGAGCCTCTTTATACTTCATTCGCGAGTACGAGGTTGAACAAAATCAATTTGCCTCTCCCATCCTTGCGCAGTATGCGTCAGACCAACTCGAGGATCCCCCTGCTACCATTGACATTCCTCCCCCTGACGTTGAGATGATGGAACCTGCCACCCCCCTCCTATACCTATCATCATCCGTGCGACCCTCGGAGTACATTCCCTCTGAATCCCCTCAGTCTGTTTTGCTTGATCTCCCTTCAGCAACATTCTTGGGCTCCACATCATTTGACCATCTTTTTACTTGTTCTTCTTTCATCTCCCATGACGATCCGTATGTGAGCCTTTCTTCCCATGTTGATGATTTAGGTAGCTTTGCAGCGTCATGTGGTTTCCCTGACCTTTTCTTTCCCACCCATAACCAGGATGATACCATCCGTATCTATGATGTTCTCCGCAGCATGAGCTCCAGCTATTCCTCCCATAGCCCTCATACATCACCCTCTAGTCAGTCTATGAGTCATAGCCATCCTACCCAGAATACTCCCTCCCATAGTTGTTGTTTGATGTCTACCCTACACTCACGCTACCATCATTATTCTTCCTCCTCACGTTTCTTGTCTTGTGTCACTATTTCGTAGGACCTCCAGTCCACACATTATATTGGCTATGACGGTGGGGCAAGTTGCTATTCCCAGAATCTAGCCTCGGCAGCTTGGGCCATCTTTACCCCCTTGCATACCCTCGCTCTTTCTAATGGGGTATACATTGGTAATGCCACCAATAATCAGGCCTAATACGATGCAGTACGTGGCCTCTTAGCCGATGCCCTCTCTCATCGCATCCTCCATCTGCACGTTCATTTAGATGCTCTGCTTCTTGTCATACAACTCAATGGTGTCTATCGTGTGCATAACCCTATCCTGTTTAGATGATATTTACGAGTGAAACTTTTGATACGTGAATTTAGATTCATTACTTTCAATCATGTACCTAGAGGACAAAATCACTACGTAGATAGCATTGCAAACCATGTTCTAGACTGGCATTTATCACACACAAGACAATAACATTCCAAATCATCAACACAATGCATATTCATAATATATATCATATAAGATGTTTTTAGATTCCATCTACTCTGATACATATGACATGCCCATAGCATGTTAAAAAAAACAAAACTCAACGCCGGGGGGCACCACTTGCCCCTACATACACACTAGGGGGCACCACCTACCCTACATCTAGTCACTCTATGGAGGATCCCGAGCCAATGGCTCTACTCCCGCATCTCATAGATCACGCACCGTCTAACCGGCCATCGCCATGCGCCGCATGACACCTCGCCATTCCGAGGGTAGCCCAATACATAGCTCTATGTACTGGTCGTCTAAGTCTTTCCAACCCTGCTCCGATACACCGGTCAACAGCCCCTCACATCTACGACGGATGTACTCCAGGAGAGCGGTCATATCCTCATTCTATGTCGTTCTTGATCCACTAGCACCTGTAGTTCCTGCTACTGTGGGTCGTCCCATATATCCGGCCGGTTTTACCAGAGCTATATCTGCATACCAAAAGTATAAGGATCAGTACCATATATACTATTCACAAACTTTACCATGCACGTAAAAAATTAGTTACTTGTCACTTACCATCGGGCCCCCATACTCGACCAGGCGGAAGAGGCAAGTCCAGATTTCCACAGTAACTCATCCCACTATAGGGATAGTCGTCTATGTACAACGGCATCTAATCCCAATGGGCAAAGAAATCTGGTCGAAACACCCGTCCGACCACCCCTCCTCCTCCTCTGCACAGTAGTCGCCCCCACCGATGCATCCTGGGTTCTCTCGGACCCCCATCCGGTAGATGTACACGAGGTCACAAAGTCATGATCTTATCAAAAAAGAAGGAGCACAATATAGTCCCATATGCGCAATCATGGTTCACTTTCCACTTGCAAAGCGACAGCTGTCATTTCAACGACACCAACATCATCTGGGCCCACCCACAGTAGGTCCCACTCAACACACTTTCTAAAATCATCATTTTCCCTCTAGTGATGTGATGGAGCGCCTGGCTGCCCAGGATCCGCAACACTGCTGCCACCACTGCACGAGTCTCTAACCTCTCTAGATCCCCAATCGATATCCGAGTTCCTTTGACTCGGAGGCCTGTTCGACAATGTCGCTCTACAAACTCCATGATGTTACGCCTCCGAGGTAACACTGGCTATGTATCTCCCACCATCCCTAATGGTGGGAGACCAGTCATTTAATACAGATCCTGGACTGTCAACTCGATCCTATGCCCCTGCACTATAAAGACCTCATGATCTGGATCCCAATAACTAACAATCCAGACCAACAAGGGCTCCCCAGCTCTCATCAGAGGGTTCTCCACAAATTTCAGAACCCCAAACCTAGCCAATGCACGACGGACACCCTGATTCGCTTGGATTTCTGACCGTAATGTACCCAGGTCTCTCTCTCTCCACTTGATCTGTATATCTACCATCTCTGCACAAAAAAATCATCTTTTTCAGTATACAGATAGGAAAAATTGCATTCAATTACACAAAACCTTACTCTTTGCATCATCTCTGAAATCACCTCTATCTGACAAGTCGCACTTTTTGGCCAACTTCTGGGACAGGTCGCACTTTTTAGGCCAAAACCTGCTTCCCAGGTCGCAGTTTTTGGCCCAAATAGTGCGACCCGACCGTGAAGATGAGGAAGGGGTTGTTCCTGAGATTTGGGACCCTAATCTGAACTTTCAATCCATCAAAAATAAAGAGTAGGATTAGGCCTCTTACCTACAACTAACGGATCTCGATTCCAACGGTCGGTTTGTCCGCTACGATTACCGCAATATTTAGGGCCTTCTCTCCTCTCCACATTCACCACAGCTACACAAGCAAATGAATGCATTTGGAGGGAAAATGCCTTATTAGAAGAGAAACCCCTGATTTTTCTTTCGCCCGCTGCAACCAAACCGTAGCCCCGTTTGACGAACCGTCTACACCATTGGAAAGCTCTCACCGAGCATTCAAATGGGTATCTGTTAGTTTTTCATGATTCGATACTTCACCAGGACACATTTTTTCCATGAAGGGTCTATTCACCTCCCCTCCAAATCGAATTTCCTCACTTAGAACACTTCTACTTGGGGCACCACATTGCCTCCTTACTTGTCCTTGTTCATGTCAATTTTTTTCATGATATACCCCCTTGTACTCATGTGTTTATGGTCCCCCATTTGGATCTTCACTATGTGGCAGCACCCTTAAATCGCCCTTGGTTAGAGCATCCGAGTTGAGTTATCATCACATTCGTGGAGTCTATCCCGAGTTCCTTTGTATCCCATCATAGTCCTCCATCCTTCATTGCTTGGTTCCTCTATTGTGTCGCACATTATGGCCTTCAGCCCCACTATCCCTTATCCCTCATGATATCGTATCAATCGCTACCAAGTCATCCATGCCCTTTATGCTCTAACAAGGGAAGTCATCCATTCGCTACTCAGTATCCCCCACTCCATCATCATCATTACTGTCAGTCTGTCAGTCGCTCTACTCTTTTCTCTTGTGCCTTAGTTGAGGATCCCTTATTGCCTCACCTATGGCAGACCTCCTTCTGTCGACATCAGCTCATTCATTCCAGAAGACAGGTCTAGAGGGCAGTGTACCTTGGTTCCAACTTCCACACTTGTTTGGTGCCTTGGATCAGGCAAAAGGGGATTCTTCATTACCCTTTGACTTGATTTCTTTTCAACTCCAGCTCCTTTCAGCATGATCGAGATCCGTATACTTGATGGTATAGTGATGCAGCAGCAGATATTGGTGATTACCGGGTGTGTGTGAGATGTCTCAACCCTCATGAGGGGGTGGCCCTGCAAGTAGCCCCCCACATGCTTGGATGACCTCTCCATTCCAGCCTTTGATGCAGCTCCATATATTTGATGATGTCAGCCTTAGTTGCTTGCAGCGCCCCTTTGATTTTCATGTCTCAGTCAGATTTTGCGAGCCCTTCCCCGTTTATAGGGGGAATTTGGGTTGTATTTGTATCTCATGTACTCAGATATTATTGTATAAGTCCTGGCTGTTATCCCAGGCACAGCCTGTATGTGGGATTCATCATTCTATCTTTTATCTGGCTCGTGTTTATGCCAGCACGTACTTTAGAGTTCGGTTCCTTGTTTACTGGACACATTATTCTTTTGTACTTTTTCTCGGCGGGCATAGGTATGCCTCCCCTGCCGCCTTTAGCACAGGTACCATCTCATAAAAAGAGACTTGTTGCACCTGTAAGTCTCATCTCCTCAGGTTCTAGTCCTTTAGCACATTAGACTACCTTATTTTTCTCTCTTTAACTTCCTTCTTGATGTCTGGTGGTTGAGTTCTTACAACATACTTCGGTCATACGATTTGCTCCTAACACTCGCATGCTAGGGGGAAATCTGTTACACCATTTTTTGGTCATCTAACCTATTATCATTAGATGGACCCAAGTACACCATGTAAGACCAATTTTACCCTAAGTAAAATTGCTTTCTCTATGTGAAATAACTTAGTAAAACACCTTTATTAAATTGTTTATGGTCTAAACAGGAAACCCCAAAAGGAAATAATAAACAAATATATATTTGTTTATATTTCCTCAAGGAATAATTAGTTAAAACATCAATTTAATTATTATTCCTGGTCATATTTAACCCAAAACAAGGAAATCAATTAAATAAATCCTTATTTATTTGATTATTTCCTAGGAATAAGTTATTTAATCCTTATTTAAATAATATTCCTTGTTAAATTTGACTAAATTAGTTATAAATAATTAAATAAATAATTATTTATTTAATTATATTTCCATCATTTCCTTAAAATAATAAATAAATCATTTATTTATTTATTATTTATAAATAAAGGATTTGACCCAAGTCAAAAATCCTTTTCCCTCCAACAAATATAATAAAATATTCCTAAAAGGTGGTTCTAGAATTTGGTTAATAATATTTTATTCATGCACCAAGTTCTAGACTACTCTAATATTTTGTTATAAATAGAAGGGTTTTCCCATTCATTTGTCACCTTTCATTTGCATATTAGATCACTTTGGATCTATACTCTTGGTCTGACTTTGAGCCATGATCATTGTCACATTCTCCATTATTTGCTTTGTGAGCTCCCTTTGAGTTCTATGTTTGTCTGGGTTTTCTACACCAACAAGAGAGAGAAATTATAGATCTAAAGTGCTGAGGACTTTCAAGAACCCATCCCATTGAGGAGAATTGGAAACACCTTTCCTGTTTTCCTCTCAGGTGCCCTTTAATATAAAAAAAAATTTCAAAAATATTGTTCTTGTCTTGTCTATTGAATGCATGGAGCAAAACTTCATTTTTACTGCTTACTGTCTTTTTATGCATAGATATGGATTTGTGCAGCTTTGTCTTGATCAACTAACTGCATATTTGAAGATATTGGCAGCCATAATTGATGTTAGGGCTATTTGTTATGCGTAGCTAAAGTGATCTTTTTCCGACAAAAGATTCATACTAACACCCATGTCTTTTATTTTAGTTTCATCACCCGAATCGGACCCCAAATCCTCTTGATTGATCGCAACTGTCTTTTCCTTCCCTTTGTTGTTGAATTTCTTGGGCCTCATCTCTGGATGAAGATTCCAACGATGGTCTTCATCATGACCCTCCTTGGAATGATGCTTTCATGTCATTTTCTCTCCTTCCTTTTCGATGGCTGCATGTTTATTTTCTTTTCCTTTTAAACCCTTTCCTTTGTCTCCACTCTTAAATGGCTTCTTTTTACCCTCTTCTGGAATTTTTTTCCCTCTTGCCTCAAGGTGAGTGGCTTGCACACAAACCTCATCTAGACTTGTGCGATTTAACATAAGGATAGTATGGCTTGGGTAGCTATATAAACCCCCTATATACTTCAGTAATGTGTCTTGTGAATGCAAATCAAAACCTAACATAAGAGCTCTTTTTCTAAATTCTTGGGTGTAATCTTGCACACTTTGACATTTAAGTTGTCTAAAGTTCTGCAAATTCATGATGGCTTTTTGCACATATGCTAGAGGGTAAAATTTTCTTTTAATTGAAGTAATGAAATTAGACCAAGAGAGTGAGATCTTACTATGTTTTTTAATCTCATCTTTTGTCTTGGCTTCCCACCATACTAGTTATACACCCTCCAGACTCAAGGAAGCTAGTTGTATCTTTGTATCATCATCTTGAAGGTTTTGAATTATGTAATAGACCTACAACTGATGAGCCCAATTTTCAAGCTTCTCTACATTCACTTCACCATTATACATAGGTAGCTCAAATTCAATATCAAGTTTTAAAAAGGGTTGTTTACCATTTTTTTTTGAGGTAGGTTTATGAGTATGAGTAAGGGTTGTAGTAGTGGAAGAGGATGAAGATGAAGGTGAAGATGGTGGTGAGGATGATGGTGGAGTAGATGGTGGCTTATCACCATTTCCATTACCTACTCCTCCTGGAGAACCCTTTCCTCTTGGAGTCCTGAAGCTTTCACCCAGAAACCTTGTATTCCTCTCTTCATGGAGGACCTTCATCATATTTTTCATGTCAAAGAAAGCCTTCCTAAACGCCTTATCATCCTCTTACATGTTATTATTTCCTCCTTCAAGAGACATGCTTACTAAATCTTCTACTGCAATTGGAGGTGACTCTTGTGGTGGAGATTGTGGCAATTGTGCCCTCCTTCTGCTTGCTCTAACTAGAGAATTTTCACCCACAAGCTTTCCTTCTCCTCTTTTTAGCTTCAACCTTGTAAGAATTTAAACACTTGCAAAACAAATTAAATCCTCCTTGCACAAATAAACCTAGTGCTATGATACCAACTTCATCTGAATGGGAATATTAGTTTTGTTGTGCTAAGATCCAATTCAGAATATAAACAAAGTACTTGAGGATTATGTGGTTAATTGCAAGTTTAACTTGAGGTTTTATGTGTTTTTAATGTGAATTTCATGAGAAAATTAACATAAACAAGACACTGAACATCAGCATATAACAGACATGAACATCACCATAAATAGTAACACAATAGAACATGATGAAGGATTTCACCCCGCCTAGGCTACGTCTCCTTGGTCCATCTTCCAATGACTTGGACCTCTTCTATTACGCTCAAAATTCTGATTGTGTGTGTATACAATGCTCAAATAGCTTCGAAACTTGTTTCATCAGCTCCATCCTTCCCAAAAATGCTTGTGTAGCCTATTTCGGCATCGAATTTGGTCAAACACTAACTTAGTTATGACTTCCCCGAGTTTTTTCACTTTTCGCTCTAAATTTTCCCTAAAATCTGGCATCATCCTACAAATCTGCTCGAGATCTAGCTAGTCGAGTGCCAATTTTCCCAAAAACTAGGCGAAATTTTCATCACGCTAATTTTCCCAATAAGGCCTTAATTTCAGATTCCGAACCATATGGACTATGGTTAATAAAACGTTTTTTATATAAGAATTAGCGACGGTTTTTGTGCCAACCATCGGCATTAATTTTTGATATGGACACATGGCGGGTTGGCGGAAGTTAAATGTTAATGGTTAGTGTTGGCAAGTGGTTAACTTTGCAGCAGTATTCAACAGTAGACACATGGCACCAGTGGATAGCGGTTACAGTTAAGGACGGGGACACGGGGCTATCCTCCCGCCCGTGGTCCCACCTCCAACGGTGACCAGGGTTTGGGCTACACCTCGGGCCCCAACCCCCAACGCGCATTTCATATGTAATTAAATCTATATGAAACCCATAACATATTAACAATTAAATGTGCGGTGCAATGGTAAATCTTGTCCGTGGTTTGGCGGTGGTCGCGTGTTTGACCCCCGGCACCTCTGCTCAGCCTCCAACATAAATTTTGGTGGCCCTCGGGCTGCATGCGGGGGCCCCTAGATGGGCCACGTGGCAACATGTGGTTGGCCACCATCCCAACCAATGCACACACACCACGTTAGCGCCTCAAACCACCAATACAAGGATGACAAGTGTCATCAACTCCTTCGTCAAAGGAAAATTCACTTTGATCAGTCAAACTGCCACATGGGCTTGCCCAATCAATTGTAGGGACTGTTGACTAGGTTGTCCTACATTTTTTTTTTATTTACATGTTTGAAAAAGTGAACATAACATGTTTCTGGGAGCATACAGTGTAGGTTTTACACTAAAAAATTTGTGCCAGATTCAAAACGACAAGATCTACACGATCGCTTAGGTTCCACACCATTCCCACAACTTTTATTTTTTAGAATAATTCTGAGCACCTGATCAAATACTTACATTTTTCTTCTAAAGTTGGAAAGAAGATATTCTGCATAGGCATCCTATTGTTAAAGACTTTCCACCATCACTTCTTCTTTTTCTATCTTTTCCATTTGTATTCAACGCCAGAAGGCCACTTTGAAAACTTATTCTCACACTGAAGTTGAAAAGGATTAAATATATGGGGTTTAAGAACATTGGGACAATAAAGTATTTTCGTCATGGTTTTTAATAAATGTCTTGGGCACTGACCTATTTTCACCCAGGGGTTGTCTCTTAAGGTACAACAAGTGGAACATTTGGTCTTTTCCACTCTAGAGGAATTAGCAGAGTCTTCATAAGACACAATTTAGCAAGAGCTGCTTCCACCTGTTCACGAAGAGTACGAGGAGGATATTTTTCTTTTTTATGGAGAACAATCGAGATTTTATTTTGAGTTTAATGACGGTCTAAATGGTGAAGGAGAAGGTTCATCATATTCAGAAAAGGAGGAGGAATGTCCCAGTGATGAAGACATGGCAGATCAGGATTTGGATTGGATGGCCCGAGGGTTGCTTTCTCTTCCAGATAACCTTGATAAAATTGATATACATCCGGAGAAGATTCCATCTAAGTTTGATCCTGATAAGAAAACAAAGGCAAGATATCATATCATTTATTTCCATGAAACATGTTAGGATAAGAGATTTTTCAAGTTGATGTTTACTTGTCATGAGTGAATTTTATCACGAGTATCCTAAAAATAGCATGGTAAGGATGCATGAAGATATCAGGAAAAGAGAGTAGTCGAAGGAAGCATTCAAGAATGAAGAACATTGGAATCATGGTGATCGAAGTAGACCTAAAGACTCCATGAGATCAAATACCCTTGATAGGGTGAAGACATCAATGACCAGAAGTTGCATGCAAGAGAAAATACACAAGCAGAAGCCATGTCACCTACTAAAGAAATTACATTTCATTAGACACTACGATTCTGAGTCACCAATGATAGTGACTTATCATGTCCCCATCACATGATAATGTGGAAGTTATGATGTAATCATGTAATTATTGTAAAGATGAAGAAGTGGAAGTCCAAGAGTCATTTATGGAAAAAAGAGACATGTATAGAAGTCCAAAATACATGTAATTCCAAGACTAGTATGTAATTCCAAAATTCATTTGGAAGTCCAAGGGTTTTAGAAGTCCAAAGGTCATTATAATATGGAAAGTAAAGAGTCATGAGGATATGAAAGGTCATGCCTCAAGATATAAAAGGGTCCTCATTACTAAAGCAAAGGACTTTTAACCTTGGCTTCTCCCATAAGTCATTAGAGAGATAGAGATAGTAATTTTGGGGAGCAAGTAGTGGTTCTAATGCTCAACTATTGGAGCTAGTGATGTTCATTATACGTATGTATCTTGGGAATTTTGATTAATATTTGAAGCCTTTCGGCCAACACATTTTCATGCATGAGTCGTAGATGTTATGAGACTATTATTCTGAAGCTTTTGCATTATTTTGTATTTCATTTGTACTGAAGTAATTGAACTATTCCGGTGACTTTGGCACTTAACTTGTTGGTGTGAAAATTCCTAAATCGGAATTCCTACTGCAGTAACTGATTAAATTTATTCAACTTGTTAACTTATGAATCAAGTTATTTATGGTGTTACACAGAAAATATCAAAATAAAATCTACTGCAACCTTCACAACATAAAATACTGCGGAAATAAAATATTGAGCAGGAAATATAGAAACACACACAAGTACACCATTATTTTTGGAAAATTTTCCCCAGAAAAACCCAATGTGAGAAAAATGGTTTAGTAGCTGAGGTTTTTATTATTATGCAGTAGTTTTTTGGGTAAAAATCTATGACTGCCCAAACTGAAAAATCATACAGAGGAAAAAATGACAAATAAATATCATGATAAAATCCCACTCTACTAATGGGATCCAGCACTGACTTCGGCTAAGGATGAGTTGCTCTGCGTTGCCTCTACATAGTGACTACATCACCCTACGCAGTCTCTTCCTCACAACTCAAAGCAGTATTCCGATTGGAAACGAGGACCTCCTGGCCTCTGGAAACAGTCGAGGGTCAAACTCTCTTCGGCTTCTGGCACTGACCCTCGACTGTTTCCTCAGCAAAATTTTGGACTCCCTTTGAAGCACTATGCTACCTCTCTGTGCCTCTTACTACCTCCTCTACCTTGAACTCATTGGAACTGGAAAATATTCCTCCGGTCAACTATCCCTCCCCCTCACTACAAAGAATTCACACGATCTCTCTCTGGGAATTGTTGTGCTGCTCTCTTCATAATTTGATCTCTAGATATCTCTCACTCGGTGTGTTCTCCAAGTTCCCACCGAGCTCCTTATTATCATCTCTCATTGACATATCAACGGCTAAGATTAGATCTTAATCAATGGCTCAGATTATCTAGGACTTGATCCATGCCTTTATCTAGAAGATTCACACCCAATTTAATTAAAAACCTTTAATTATTTTCATATCCTAGGTTTAGACTTAGGAATCCTTTAAAAATAATTAATTATTTTAATTAAATCATCTCTAGGTGGAATTTTCCCAAACTATTTCTGGGTATTGGAGAATGCATGTGTCTTAGCCTCTCTGTAAAATATCAAGGCTAGAACACATCTAATGCTACAAAAATTGACACTCCCTCTTAGCGAGGAATGTGCTCAAGTGTTGCAACCCACTGAAGCATCACTCAGAATCTATATCACCTCCTACTATGTTGCTGATGTTTGGCCTCACTGCCCGTCAACTATTGCGCAACTCTGATTTTGCGTTGCATCTGTGTTGTTGTTGTCTCTGCAAGTTGTTGCCAACTATTGCATCTACACTGCAACTCTATTATTTTTGCCACTGCAACATCTACAAATTTCTCTCATCTGTTGTTGTTGCAACTGAGAAATTTCCATCATACTGAACCATTTGTGTCCAATCTGATGCATCTGTCACCCGAGTCCTGACTGCTGCTAATATTTGTACTTTCACTGGAGCCTCTGCGTTGTTGTTGACTCTGAATTGTGCATACTCCATTGCTGCCAACTCTGCTCTATGCTGCTCAGTTTCTTACGCTACTAGGCATTTCATTTGTCACTCTAGCACCTGACTACATCAATTGTCACTATTCCATCCTGCTACTGATTCTATGGGCTCTCATATCAAGGAATTGATCCAAGAGGTGGGCTCCTCAAGGATCATGCCCATCATGTAGCTCTCTGGGGCTACAAAATAAAATCACCCCACCTCACCCCTGGAGGTATTTCGATGATCATGGAAAACTCTTCCTCTAATCTAGAGGAAAGCTTGTCGATCCCTATGGATGCAGCATGTTGATCCTGCATCTCCTCTTTGTCCCTCTTTCTGATCGGACATTGGGTAGTGTACCAAGTTCACCACACATGAAGCATTTGATCTTCGAAATGTCCTTATTTCTTCTGTGATGCTCCTCCTACCCCTTCGATGTTGGGGTTGCATTCTCCTCTTCCTTCACCTTTGCTTTCTTCCCACTGTTGTTGTTGCCTTCGAGGTTGATTTTCACCAAGTCTCACCTCAGCTCCTCTTGCTGCAGATCTGCCCACATGTGATCCCATTTTGGTAATGTTTCCCTGCCTAAAATACTTTGTACAAACACTTGCCATTCTTCTGAGACAACATTTAGATCTATCTGCACTATATTTGTAGGTTTAGGCATTGACCCTACAGCTTCCAAATAATTCTAGACATCCTTAAGACTGTGGAGAAAATGGTCTATGTTTTCTCCCTTATTCATACATGTGCTCCACAACTTCTCTTCCAGATATATCTTCTGTTTCTCGAAAGATCCTTCGTATAACATGCCAAGGGAGTCCCACATCTCTTTGGTCATTCCAAGGGCCGCTATGTGATATACGACATGATCCCGAACTCCATCAACGATCATCATCTTCAACTTAGCCATTTTCTTCTTGTATGCCTTCAACGGATCTGAATCTTCCGGTACAGCCACCACACTATCAATGTAAGTTTTGAGATCGTAGTCGTCCAGAAGGAATGAGATCCTTGCCTTCCAGATCACATAGTTAGACTCTCCATCTAACCGGTCATGATCTCTCAACCCAGCTGATGCCATCTCGCCAAAATACAAAGTTGAACTACCTCCTCTCTCCTCTGCGTAGATGATGAATGGCTCTATGCACTCCCTACTGGAGTACGGGGATCTACTCCCGTCTACTGCTACTTTGCAGTGAGAAATCGAATTCCTTGACTAGGAATACTCTAAGGAATAAATTCCCTCAGTGTGTGCTCTTCTTCCCTTCTGACACTTTTCTGCTCTAGAAAACTGCTGCAGAAAATTGTGTTCCAACTAAATACCTTCTTTGTGTGGGAACTACATTTTTTTTCCCTCTTCCACTGAAAAATATTGATTTGGAAAATCTTATTCTCTATCGACTCACTCAGAAAAACAATTTTCCACAAAAATTTTCCCTCCTGGCTATAGACTGCGCAACTCTTCTCGGGTTTTGAACTGCTGCCTTCACAGTGTGTTCGAAATCCCTCTTTCGTCTACAACTAAGCTCTTCCTACTTCACCTACCCTCTGATACCATGTGAAAATTCCTAAATAGGAATTCCTACTGCAAAAACTGATTAAATTTCTTCTACTTGTTAATTTCTTAATCAAGTTATTTATGGTGTTACACAGCAAATATCGAAATAAAATCTACTGCAACCTTCACAACATAAAATACTATGAAAATAAAATATTGTGCAGGAAAGATAGAAACACACACAAGTACACTGTTATTTTAGGACAAATTTCTCCAGAAAAACCTAATGTGGGAAAACCGGTGAAGTAGCTAAGTTTTTTTTTATTATGCAGTAGTTTTTTTATTTCAAATCTATCATTGCCCAAACTGACAAATAATACAAAGGAAAAACTAACAAATAAGTCTCGTGAGAAAATCTCACACTACCACTGGAATCCGGCACTGACCTCATCTCTAGATGAGTTGCTCTATGTTTCCTCTGCATAGTGACTAATTCACCCTACGCAGTCTCTGCGTCACAACTCAGATTAATATTCACTCTTGCCATTGGATCTTCTGCTAACTAGAAGCGAGGCCCTCCTAGCCTATGAAAAATCTCTCTGGCTTCTGGCATTGACATTCGACTGTTTCCTCAAAAAAAAATTGGACTCCCTCTGAAACATTGGGTGTAACTGCACTGCCTCTATGTGGCTCTTACTGCCTCCTCTTACTTGCACTCACCAAAACTAGAAAATATTCCTCCAATCAAATACCCTGCCCCTCACTACAAAGAAATCACTTGATCTCTCTCTAGAAACTGTTGCGCTACTCTCTTGATAATTCGATCTCTAGATCTCTCTCACTCGGTGTGATATCCAAGTGCCCATCGAGCTCCTTCTTATAATGTCTCATTGGCATATCAACGGACAAGATTAGATCTTAATCAATGGCTCGGATTATCTAGGAATTGATCCATGCCTTTATCTAGAATATTCGCACCCAATTTAATTAATACCCTTTAATTATTTTCATTTCCTAAGTTTAGACTTAGGAATCCATTAAAAATAATTAATTATTTTAATTAAATCATCTCTGAGTGGAATATTCCCAAACAATTTCTTGGTATTCGATAATGCATGTGTCTTAGCCTCTCTGTAAAATCTCAAGGCTAGAGCACATCCGTTGCTACAAAAATCAACAGTTGAAAATATGTTGTGATGATTTAACAATTGTTGCATCTATGTGAACTACTTCGCTTGATGTTTAACATTTTTTTCTCGTTTGTGTGTGTGTGTGTCCATTAGATTAGTACTATTACTTACCTTTTGGAGGCTCACTTTCTCTCCCTTGCAGTGAAAGAGCATGATACATCTACAATTGAACATTTCACAAGGCACACTCTCTTTCTCATTCAAAACCACATGTGCGCTTCTCTCTCATGCTAACTGCTTAAGCCCAGGAAAATATTTAAGTAAACGAATGTTGGGCCATATTTATAGATTGGAATCCTACACCAAATGGGGTGAGGTCTAATTCAGACCTCAAATTGGAGAGATCCCCTGTATGTTGGCAGTATCCAGCACCGTCAACATTCTGGCACTAGAATGAGGGCAGCTATTTTTTTATGGCTGATAACTCTTCACATCCCAATCATTCAGCTTATGTACAAGGAAGTAATATCTTGAACACTATTCCAACTCTTAATCCTAAGTTAGGAGGGTCTTCTCAACCTGGTCTGGAGTTGGCCTACAAAGTTACATATGAACAACTCTGGGTGATTCATCCTATTACCCGTTGGTTTGTGAAACTATCAGTTTACTCCTCATTGCTCATAATCTTCCTCGTCATCCTATGAATAAATAAAAAACATGTACTGGTGTATTGATTGCATTGGTGGAACATTTAGTCTTTTCCACTCTTAAGGAATTAGTAGGGTCTTCAGAAGACACAGTTCAGCAAGAGTTGCTTCCACCTGTTCATGAAGAGTATGAGGAATATATTGTTATTTTTTATGGAGAGCAGTCAGGAGTTGATTTTTATTTTAACGATGCTCTAAATGGTGAAGGATAATTTTCGTCAGATTCGGAAAAGGAGGAGGAACGAAGACACAAAGACATGGCAGATCAAGAATTGGATTGGATTGGATGGCCCAAGGGTTTCTTTCTCTTCCGGATAACCTTCATAAAATTCATAAACATCTGGAGAATATTCTATCTAATTTTGATCCTGACAAGAAAAAAAAGGTAGAAGATCATATCGAAGATTTCTATATGCATCTACGGATGTTAGAGGTACGGTACGATGATGTTGCTTGTAGCCTTTTTCCTTTTACATTAAAAGGTAGAACACCGGCATGCCACCATATTATTCCTGTTAATTCAATCCATGGATGGAGGGAGTTTAAGAAATTGGTTTTGGAGAAATTTGTCGATAACAAGACTCCCACCATGTTATTAAAAGAGCTCAGAAATAGTGTTGAAAAACGCATCAAGCAATTGTCAATTCTATTTTTTTTTTATTAAATTGAGAAAATTCGAATTTCCACATCAACGGACAACTTGGATCATGTTAACTTGAGTGACATGGATTGTGTCACCCAATTGACTCAATAATTTCGAGTTGGAGGAGTTAGAGTTCAGTTTAGCATGTGTGATTGCTAATTTGTAGCAATCAAGGTCAGTAATCTAAGGTTGTTTTCAGTTAAACTAGTTCCAACTATTGGAAGAACTAGTGGAGGGTCAAGTTGTGCAGTGGGACTTCAGTCAATCTAAGTGATCACAACTTGACCTAGTTGAGATGAAGATTCCAAGGTAGTGTCACATCAATTGTAGACTATTTTTGAGTTGACAGATGTTGCATGCAATCATATGATCATCCTAAAGGAATTGTGCAATCAATTACAGGAAAATTCCTTAAAAATAGGGGCTAATTCCTCAATGAACAATGCAAGGAAATAGTAGCTCAAGCCAAGGAATAAACTGAATAAGTCTGGGTCATAGACCTTCAGTGAGCAAAGATATAGGTTGTGCACTTTTAAGGTGGGCTCACTTGAGAAAACAAATTTTATTACATATATATTTCATCTCACTAATGCAAGAGGCATTGGGGTTTTTAGCATATTTCTTTCCCCAGATAAAAATACTTGTTGCATGTGTGTGATTTCTTATTGCATGTCTCAATTTTTTGTTCTAAATTGTGAAATAATGTCTGCATAATATTAGAGTAGGATTTTGTCTTGAGATTTTTGTTAAAACTTCATGAGAAGTTGGAAATATATAGCATAATTTCTACATGGTGTAAAAGCTCAATTCAATGTAGAGAATAAATTCGAAGTTGTTTCCCAGATATTCGAATTTGGAGATCAATGTTGCAGGTTTTCTTCATAACTGAGAAGATGGATTTCAATGGACTAAGGCTAGAGTATGCCTTGGAAGGAACCTCTAATTTTTTAGCATGGAAGGATCGCATGGAGGTGGTATTGGATGATAATGGATTGCTAGAATACATCAAGTCAGATGTTGTAAAACCACAAGAATATGATGCCCAAAACCTTACTCAATGGAATAAATGTGTAGTCAAAGAAAGGATAACCATATTGGAGGGAGTACGAGATAATATTGTCTTAAATATCCATGGAAAGGAAACTCCATTTGTGATGTGGAAAATACTGACATAATTGTTCGAGAATAATAGTGACCACAAGAAGCTGACGCTCAAAGATAAACTTTGAATTATCAAGATGCAGAAGAATGACACAATTCCGCAGTATCTGAGCAAGTTTACATAGTGTCATGATGAACTTGGTGGGGTCGGTATTAATTTCCCTAAAGAATACTTGGTGAGCCTAGCCCTTCTGGGCCTTCCCAAGAGTTAGCACAGCTATCAAGATTTGGTGAAATGGAGGGGAAAACTAATGATTTGGGAGCACTTATGGTATGATTTGATACAGGAGTAAATCGGGTAGAATACCAGAGACGGGACTTCATCCTTGCCCTAGATGGAAAGGAAAATAAGGTAAAATGGAAGAAATCCCAATCCAATCCAGGATCCAGTCAAGGGGGAAAGAAGAAAGATATGTTGAAAATAAAATGCTTCCATTTTCTTGAATTCAGGTACTATGCCATGAAGTGTCCACACAAGAAGACAAGAAAGAAGACCTCAGAAGGAGAAGCAGGTGAAGCCTTGGCTTCATAGTTCAAGCTTGACTTTACCCTCATTGCATGCATGGCTAGCACAGTGACGGCAAATGTGTGGTACTTGGACTCAGGTAACTCGCTCCACATGATGAGGAATAAAGAATTTTTTAGTGACCTGGAGGAGAAAGAATTGCAAATGCACATTGAGATGGGGGGCGACAGTACGTACAACATGACCGGCCTCAGTACAGTCACCTTTCAGAGGGATATGGGCTCCCCTCAGGCTTAAGGATGTCATGGTCATTCTGGATGTAAGGAAAAATATCTTCTTTCTTGCAGTTTTGGAATACCGTGGATATGATTTGATATTCATCAAAGGAAAGGCATTCCTAAGACACATATCCACGATATAGGAGAACCATATCAGGGTCCAAGTGAATAATTTGTACAAGCTAGATGTGGAGGATTATGCTGCATTGAGAACAAAGCCAGAGAAGGTGCAGAGTCACGATGTTTGTGAACCTTGGCATAGAAGAAATGGCCACTTACATCATGGAGCTTTGAAGATCATGCAGCAGATAACCATTGTCCTCGCCAAAGGAGCACTTAAGCAGCAGGATGTCTGCAAAGGATGCACTTAGTGGGAGTACACAAAATACTATTTCCATGATCGGGACAGCAAGGCGCATATGGTCCTAGAAAGGATCCACTCTAATGCATGTGGACCTTTCTCGACAACCTCCACTACCAGGCACAAATATTTTGTAATTTTTATTAACGACTTCTCATAGAAGTGTTAGATATTCTTCATGCAGAAGAAGGAGGATACTTTCTCCAAGTTCGTAGAATTCAAAGCAATGGTGGAGAAATAAATTGGCAAGAAGGTGCATGGTGAAGTCTCTCAGGAGTGGTAATGGAGGTGAGTACGTGTCGAATGATTTAAAAAAAATTGTGCAAAAGAAGGCATTCGACGAGAGTTGACAGCGCCCCACAACCCACAATAGAATGAGGTGGTTGAGAGAAAGAACCGTAAAATTATGGGAGAAGCGAGGGCGATGTTGCATGACCAAGGCCTACCTCTACACTTTTGGGATGAAGCATGCAACACAACAGTCTATTTGCATAACTGAAGTGCTCATCGGATTTTGGGCATGATTACATTGGAGGAGGCTTTCTTAGGGAGGAAGCTAGATGTGTCACACTTCAGGATATTTGGAGCCTCTATCTACTACCATGTCTCCAAAGATGCTAGAAAGAAGCTAGAGTCGACAACATATTTGGGGATATTTGTGAGTTACATAGAAACTCCCCACAACTACCATGTGTACTTGTCATCCTTCAAAATGACATTGGTGTGAATGGATGTAAAATTTGGTGAAGAGAAGGTGATGTGATGCTCTCTTGAGAGGGAGCTTCGGATCCCACCAGAAGATGATCCTTTAGCTCCAAAGCAGGATCCTCAAGAAGTTCGGGAGCAGCCACAATTTGAGGAGTAGAGAGTGGAGACCGTCACTGAAGCATAACCATCTAGAGAAGGAAGGAAAAGTACCAGGGAAGCTGAGAGACTTGGACCAGGGAATGTGGTTGCTCCTTCAAATCAGTGTAGGTAGAGAAGGTCACCAGATCGATACATTGGCTACATGGCTTTGATAACATAGCTTGTAGAGACTCATTCATCCTCTTTCTAGGAAGTTGTAGAGAAACCTGTGTGGGTTGATGCAATGGTGGATAAATACGAATCCATTGTAATAAATAGTGTTTGGGAAGTAGTCCCAAGACCAGTAGATAAATCAGTTGTTGGTTCGAGATGGATCTTCAAGGTAAAGAATGCAGTAGACAGAAGCATAGAAAATTGTAAGGCCAAATTTGTGTCCAAGGGGTACTCTCAGGTTGAAGGGATTTCTTATGAGGAGACCTTTGCTTCTGTAGCAAGGTATTCATCCATCATATAAATTTTTGGTCTATATGCACAGATTGGGTGGAAGATCCACCAGATGGATGTGAAAACAACATTTCTTAATGGATTTATTGAGGAGGAGGTGTATATCGAGCAACCAAAAGGATTCAATACTTTTTATCGAGAGTCTCATATGTGCAAACTCAAGCAAGAGTTGTATGGTCTCAAGCAAGCACCTTGTGCTTGGTACATCAGGATCGATAGTTATCTCACCGTTTTGGGCTTCACCAAAAATGAAGCGGATGAAAACCTATATCATATTTTGGTAGAAGGTAAATTGTTGACTATTTCCTTATATTTTGAATATTTATTTTAACTGGTGATGAATAGTTGATCAGATATTTCCAAGAAGACCTTGTAAGATATTTTGAAATGAAGGACATGGGTCTCATGCACTACTTCCTCGGATTGGAAGTGTGGCAAGGAGATGAGGAATTGTTTTCCTCTCACGGAAGGTATGCCAATGAGAGACTCCATGGACAGATGCAAACCCATGGAGACTCCTCTAGCAACCAATTGGAGGAAAGATATTCCACTTCAGGTGAGGAAGTGGATGCTATGGTTTATCGAAAGTTGGTGGGTTCGCTCATGTGACTTCTGAACACATGACCATATATGTGTTATGTAATCAGTCAGTTGATCCAAGCCAAGGTTCGACCGACCAAATTATTTTGGAGGGAATTTAAGCTTCTACGGTACCTTAGAGGCACTACCCAATTTTGACTATGGTATAGAAGAATAGAGGGAGTGAATTTGCATGGCTTCAAATATGCATATTGGGCGGGGAGTCCATTAGAATTAAATATTACATCAGGTGGAATTTTCAATGTTGGGTCTGTAGCAGTTTCTTGGTACCGCAGGAATCAGATATCTATAAAACTCATCTCGGGAGAAGAAAAATACATGGTTTCCAGTCAAGCAACATGTGATGCTATCTGGATGAGAAATATACTTGGTGGATTATTTAGTCATATGATGGATCCAACTATGATCTACTATGATAATCAAAATTGCATCAAGCTCTCTAAAAATCCTATTTTTCACAATCAATCCAATCATAAATATTCAGTATCACCATCTATGGGATTTTTTGCAAAGGTGGATCATGTTGTGACAGTACATTCCGACAAAGGAACAAGATGCAGACATTTTTGTTAACCTCAACCATGGTGAAGATAAAAGATATGAAGGATAAGCATTGAATACATTACTATTCATAATTATACACATTTATACAAGTCTAGTGACCCTTGGTTTCATATTCCAAGTGGTATCTTGGACTCCCTAAGACTATTCAAATTCCACACCAACCCTTAGAGGGTTATGTGTCCAACATTCCCCACCTTAATCTGAAGCGGTATGTATGATTCCAAGAAGATATTTGTAATAAAAAATGTGCAAAAAATCATGCCAGCACTAGGATGAATGTGCTCTCTGAGATGTTGGTATAAGGTGGTGGTTTAAGGATTACCACCGACACTGGAATGCTTAGTGCAGTTCCCAAAAATCTTCCAAATATGGCAAGAAGATGAAGTCTTCTGCTAGAGTAAGTGCTCCTATTTCTTTGAAGAGGGAGATCTTAAACCTGGAAAAGGGAGGTCTAAAAACTGTGTTAAAAAAGGAGAACCTCAACCTGAAAAGTTAGGTCTCAACCTCCGGTGATTTAAGAAAGACCACCAACTCTGGAATGCTTAATGCAATTCCTTGAACTCTTCCAAACTATCAAGAAGCTTAAGTCTTCTGCTAGATGAAGTGTCCCCAATTCTTTGAAGAGGGAGAAGCTCAACCTGAAAAGGGAGGTCTCAACCCCGAATAGATGGTTTAAGGTTGACCACCAACCAAAGGCATGCTCAGTGGTATCTCTATCTCTGGATACAGCTTTGAATCTGGTATGGAGGGTTCTGGCTCGGGCTTGATTGAACTTCTATGTCTCTGTCTACAACTATGAATTAGGTAGCAGGTTCAAGTTGTGGCTCGGCATTGGTTGATGTTTCTTCGAAGCTTGTAGATGACCATCACTTCCCCCCAATCAGATACAGGGTGAGATTATGGAGAAAACTAAACTATCATATTGTTTAATACTCTAAAACAAGTTCTGACATATGAGTGAAATATCTTCTTCGTTGTTGAAACCCATTGTCTAGAAATGATCCATCCACGATAAATATTTGTTCTTGCAGGAGGATTGTTTTTGAAACATATTTTTGAATAATGAGTGGTGTTATGACAGTGTTCGCATGGATGAAGATCAAAATAATGATCTTTCATATGGCCAACTCAATCACAATGTTGGCATTTAACATTTTTTTGTTGTTGATATGGAAGAGCAAAATCTGGAACATCTGAAGGTGAACTGTCATGAAGAAATCCAACACTATGAAATTGAATGGACTTTGAGTAATCTGGAATATGAAAGGACACCTCCTATCATATCCAAGCGTTGTTTTGTGCGTGTTGTTGATAAGCTCTTCCCAAGGTATGATGATTGGCTTGGGAAGTGTAGGATAAATTTTTGTTTTTGCATGTAGATCTTCTCTTGCACTAGGCACTGAATGTGAATCAACCTCAACCATACTGATTTCATACCTCGTTGGTTGTTGATGGGTGTTTGTTTTAACCTTGAACAGAGGATTGTTTTGAGCAGAAAATAATTTAGAATGACAAATTTTTTGAAGCTCATCTCGTTGGAACTGATATTCTAGTTGCAAAAAAACTATATTTTCCTGTGCATTACGCAAGCAGGTCTGGATGTCAAAGAGAGTGTATTTTTTGATGTTTACCTTCCCATTAACGGTGGAGAGTATTGGAATATTTAATAATTCTAACACATAAACAACATTGGCCATCTTATTCATTGTCAAACTTACACTTCAAATTTGTTCACAACTACTCACAGTACAATTGGAGAGATATTCTCAAACTTTGTTCTCACAGGCAATTACAAAGATCAAGTGGTATTCTTCCTTGAGGAATGAATCAAAACAAAAAATTTAACTCTATAGTTATTCCTCAAATCCATACTGATAAACAATGGTTTCTTTCATTCATATACAAGGAAAATTATATTGTGCGTTCCCAAGCGATGAGACCCAAAACAAGAAACAGGTCATTATCAAGTCAAATCCACTATTTGAATGAGCAAGATCAGACCAAAGTGAAAGATAAGCATGAATTCAATGTTTCAACACAAATAATTTCCACACTGACACAAATTTTCTGACTTTGCTTCACCTTTCCACGACACCAAAGGCACCCATCTTCTTCAAAACCTTCAGAACAACTAAGATTTTGTTGATTCCTTCGACACCATCAATAAGAACAAGCAACAACTTTGATAGAAAACAACATAAATTTTGGGTAGCAGAGGACATGTACAATCCTCAAACTAACACACAGTCACACACATATATATAATCAACTCAAAACCGCAATATAATATAAGTGAATATGGAATCTGAAAGCCAAGTGAGCACCTCACAAAATATCTCGACTTCATAAGATATCGGGTAATTCCATACTTTGTGCTCTCTTTTTGTGCGATTTGTGACAAGCTTGTGCGATCTATGACAAGAATTTTTCAATAGAACGATAATATATCTGATGATCTAGGTGGATATTGGTGGCCACCCAGCTATTCCACCTAGACCTCCAGTCAGTTTCATTAGTTTCCTTTTTTATAGCATCATTTACCAAAAACAAGTCCTGAACTTTCGAGTTGTTTTGACCCCCTAAACAGCGTTTTTTTGAGGTCTGTAGTGGGACCATAGCCATAGGCAAGGGCCTAAAAAAAAAAAATTAGTACTTGTATAGATATTTCTCATGATATATCGTATGTGCCAAATGGAAATAATATTACCAAGTTACAACCCCGGGAAGTTGGCTAACCAACCAACCCCAACGGGGCCCACAAACTCTTGGAGTTTCATATCTTGTGGTTAGGGTTGTTGTTGTTTAGGGTTTTCCTATGTTATTTAATAATAAAAAGGCCCTTGAGCCTCATTTTAACACAGTTCAGAGGCATGTAGCCGCCACATCTCTTCTTAGAGATAAGATACCAGTGACCTAACTAGTTTATTTCCATTTTGTCTGTAAGCATATTTCAGTTACTTGATATTAATGAAATGAAGAGTTATTTCTGCTTCATTTGTGAATTTATGTGTATTTCTGTATTTTATTGTGTTCCTGCATAAGTCTGGATCATCTACTTACGAGTGAAGGTGGTAATATTGATTGTTATGCGACCATAGTTGATACCCACAGTGTCAGCCCAGGTAGAGGAAATGATAACCAGAGCCACTACGATCGTGATAAGCACCAAGCTCGTTAGGAAGCTTATGCTAAGCAAAGAAACTATAACTGACCAAGCTTATTTCTTTTTCTTCAATTTATTTTCACACTAAAATTTTACTTGAACTTCTTTCGCTTGGTGTGATTCGAACTTATGACCTTGAGTATACTGGGCTCGAGTGACTAACGCTCTAAGCCATCACTCCTCAATGATATATGGGGCAATTCCGATGAAGTTCCCAAGAAAATTGAAAAGGTCTCTACCTGACTTGTTGAACCAGGTATTGCTTTAGATGACAATTTAACCATCGTTATCTGTGAACAGGGCTCTGAGGCTCTAGATTTCGAATGTAATTAGCACAAAATGACTGTGAAGGAGTCTGAGCCAGGAATACATTACATGCGACTGCGGAGGCTTCTGCGTTCTGTGAAAATGTGCTTAATTGTAAATGAATACTTTCAACACATTCTTCGTGTCCTCAACACCAATGTTGATGGGTGACAAATGATCATGTTTTCCCTGACTTCTATCAAGGGAATTGGTCGGCGTTTGGATAATCTTGTATGCAAGAATATATGAAAAAGAGATTTGGTGAACTTTTTTCACTCGAGCTTGAGAACCTGATGATAATTTTTGTTAATCCTTAACAATTCAAGATCCCAAATTGGTTTTCAAATAGACAAAAATATATCAAGGATGGTCAAACCCGGAATGTGTAGTGGAGCTTGTTGTCTCGATTCTTGTTTGTTGAAACACATAGAATTCAAGAGGACTGAGAATTATAGTGCATGATGGATATGAATGAAACTGAAAAAAATAATAAAGTGCCCAAGAAAGGGATCTAATAGACATAGTGGTGTTTCTCAAAGGAATGAAAAAGCACAATGGGAAGATATGTTGGATGGTAGGAAAATTGACATGTAGATAAAGAGATTACAAAACTTGTGACTCAAACTAAAACACTACAAGGAAAAGATCCTCTAGCAGATGTTTATGAGGAACCCCTTATAAAAATACCCTAGACATCTGTTTCTAGCGGAGGTTACTAGAGGAGGTTGGTGGCCGGAGGTTTTTCCAGATTTTTTTTCGTCCGGTGCGCTTATCATCGTAATGTGCACCGGTGTGTTCAACAAGAGAAAGCACTGGTGTGCACAAAACATTGGCACACCGGACACCGTGTGCTCCGTACACACCCGCCCGATGCGTCGTATCACTGTAGCGTGTCGGTGCTTTACAACTCTTCTACACTGGTGCCTCAGAAAACAACGTGCCAAAACAGAAATCGTCTGGTGCGGTCTTAAGCAATCGCACCGGTGCACCCATAAAACCTCGCACACCGCATCAGGGTTAAATAATAATAAAACTTACAGCCAAAAAACCACATTTTCCACTTTTCTCAGTGTTCCAGAGCTCTCAAGCACTAGTGTAACTTATCCTTGTCTGATCTGCGCTGACATCGGTGCTCCCATTGCACCCATTGCATGCACTTCTATTGTGCATTGCCCACCCATCTCCAACTTGAATTTTGCAAAACAGTGGGCAAATTTTATTTTGCAAATTATACAGCCAATATGCCTCCTCGACGGCCAAATGTACAAGTATTTTTCTTGTTGTTCGATAATTAATCCTTTTAGCGGATTATAATTTCAAATAACCTTAAAATTAACCATTTAAAAGAAAAAGAAAAAAAAATTGTCGCGCGATGCGCTAGAGCCATTCGACTCACACCGGTTCGCGGTGTTGTCTGTAAATTTACAGGCCGCACCGCAACCAGTGGTAATGGTATCCGCACCGGTTCTGGGCCAGTACCAAAAGGTGCACCGTGTTATTTTAAATTTTTTTTTAAAGTGTGGTGTGGTCATTTACCCGGCCACACCGTTGACCATGTGGAATAGTGGCAACGCAGTGCGTTGACTTAAATATCCACCCCAGGACGGGTATTTTTGTCAGTGCACCGCATTCCGCATTTTGAAAGGGTCAACGGTGCGGCCTGGTAAACCAGTGCTAACGGTATTCGCATTGGTTCTAAGGCGGTACCTAAGGCGCACTGTATTATTTTAAAATTTTAAAAAAAATGTGGTGTGGTCGGTTACCCAGCCGCACCGTTGACCAAGTGGAATAGTGGCAACGCGGTGCGTTGACTAAGGGCAGATATTTTTGTCAGCGCACCACATTCCGCATTTCAATAGGGTCAATGGTGCGGCCTAGTAAAATACCACACCGTTGACTATGTAATGATGGGAGGAGGTCAGTGCGCTGACCAAAATATATGCCCCTGGGCTTAGAGTTTAGTCAGCGCACTGGACTCATGAAACCGTACATAGTCAATGGTGCGCTAAAAATTTTTAGGAGCACCACCGCTAGTGCGTTGAATATTATCTGGTGCACCGCACCAGTGCGCTCCATAAAAAGACGCACCGAGACCGGTGCATGACTATTTTTTTTGGCGCACCGACAGTTTTTTTTTTCAAAAAAAAATTATATATGTATATTTCTAAATACATGTCTCATTTAATAAAAAAAATGTATTTAATATGTAAATCATTCAGAGACATGAAAGGAGAGAATAGGGGGAACCACATTAACAACAGGCAGACCAGTATAACATGGTTCAATTGTGGGAGGCACGAGAGAGGGAGAGAGATGCGTACCCTCACCCTATTACAGTAACTACCCAGGGGCTCTGAAGGCAGGTAGGCCTCCTCAAGTTCTATGAGGAGGCCACTTTCCTTAAAGGGCCATGGTTTGTTTTTGAGACATCTTATCCACAGGTGGAATGCCCACCAACAGGCTTTTCGGGTTGGTCGTAACCAGTGGTACACGCCCACTGAGGAGGATATATTTCATTACAGGGCTATAGAGGAGAGGGGTTGATTTTCCCTCGTTCCGAGAGGTTCCAACTGGCTATGCAGCAGGGAGTCAGTTAGTGTACTCCCAGAGATACATTAGCACAGATATACTATCTCCTTCAGGTTTTTAGGTCTCCGGAGGTCAGTTACGTATTGGTGCATTTGGTAGTCAGGAGGTGAGGTGCCTCTCACTTCTCATTTTGACCATTTCACACAACACCAGTGATGGGCAACGCATTAGTTGCTCACTTCTATATTATGTTGCTTCTTCAGTACGGGATTCATGACTTTTCAAGTGGCCTGCCATTTTTTTGTGACAGTTCTTTACAGCCTTAGATAGATGTCATGCTCATGCACAAGGGAGGGTCAACTTCCCTTTTGCTTTAGAGATTTTTTTTAATTTTTTGAGAGGTTTCCAGAGACGAGGCCTACTTTGTTTGGCAACCTCGCAGGCCGATGTTCGAGGCAAAGATGCACATGTGGGGGCAAATGATGCCCAAGAGGGGCAATATTGTGTTTCCAGCGAGGATATCGCATGATGCACCGGAGTTGCTAGCCAATGTTGACGAGCATCCCTTCATTATGGTCCCCTTTCCTTATGCTAGTTTGGATTAGCGAGGGTGTGCCAACATCCTCTTCACAAATGATGAGCCGTCGGATGATAGAGGTAATATTACTGTTTTATTTAAATTTATTCTAACATGTTCTTTAACTTATTTTTATTAAATTGTGTAATGAAATTGTCTAATTATTGTTGTGTACTTGTATATATTTTGTAGACATTGGGTATTTTGATGGCAAGGACATGCTGGCACCACCACATGATCTAGGTGTGGATCCTAATGACAATCAGAGCATGCCAGATGCCGAGGATCATCCGGAGGCTGGTGCAGAGAGACCTGCTTTTGTTGGTGCGTTGGTACCACCTTTTACCAGGCGCGGTCGGCTTGATATCAAATACAGGATGGAGTTGGGCGACCAACTCACTACATTAATTGTTGAGGCGGGCATCAAGCCCGCTAATATGAGAGACATACAAGCCGATGGTAGGTTGTTACATATGTGGAGAGGCATGTCACGTGACATGTGCAGCCTGATGCGGCATGTCATAGGAGATACAACCTTAGTTACGCGGTTGAGGAGGACCGTTGCACGTTATAGGCATGGTCGAGACGCAGCACGTGATCGACAGTCCGTGAGCAGCGAATCATCATCTGATGATCGTTCACCTCGCGCCGCGCCAGATGAGAAACCTTCACTTGCATCGACCAACAGTCATCATCGACCAACGGTCATCATGGAGAGCGAGGCCGGACCATCGGCCAGTCAGGCTGCACCATTGGTGAAGCCGAGCCTCTACAAGGCTACTGTTGATGATGTGCTGCAATTTGATCCATGACATTTATATTCGATTTGTATATTTTTGACATTATATATATATATATATATATATATATATATATATATATATATATATATATATATATATATATATATATATGGTCCATGTATTTTATGTTCATGTTGCAGTTGTAATTAATTTACATGTTGGTGATCATCATGATGTGTATATTGTTAGGTCGTGTTAGATATGTTCATTTAATGTGCAACCTGCAGATAGATGTGTATGTGATAGCAGTTATTTCACATGAGATGTATATTTGATGTTTGTGTTTTGATGATGCTAATATATAATGTTAATTGTGTTTTGTTAGATGATCATGATCATGATGATGTTAGCGATTTTGAATGTGTTTTTTAGTCAAATATGATGTTTGTACGATGGTTATCCTGAACATGATGTTTATTAATTAATTTAATATTAATGATCATGATATTGTAAAATTGTAATATTTGTAATTCTAATTCTCTGTAAAATTCTAAAATTGTAATTGTAATGGTATATATGTAAATTTCTAAAATTGTAATTGTAATTGTAAATTTTTAATTTGTAAAATTGTAATTGTATATATGTAAAATTCTAAAATTGTAATTGTAATTGTAATTGTAATTGTAACTGTAATTGTACGTGAAATTGTAAAATTGTAATTCTAATTCTAATTCTATGTAAAATATTTGTAAAATTTTAATCGTATTACTGTGAATTGATTGTAATTGTAAAATTGTAATTGTAATTGTAATTTACGTAAAATTCTAAAATTGTAATTGTAAATTTAATTGTAATTGTATGTGAAATTGTAAAATTGTAAAATTGTAATTCTAATTCTTATTGTAATTTTATGTAAAATATTTGTAAAATTTTAATTGTATTAATGTGAAATGATTTTATTAAAAATTTTAAATTTGTAAATTTGTAAAATTTTAAATAATTGTAAAATAATAAATCTAGAATAATATGAATTATTGTAACATAAAAAAGTTTAGAAAATAATGCAAATAAATTCATTTACTTTAGAAATATCATTATTTTATTATGATCTTACATACAAAAAAAAGAACTTTGTACAGTACGCCATTGTTTTTGAGATCAACATAATTGCAAATTATCAAGTGAAATATTGTTTTTAATATTAAAACAATGCAAATTACCAATTAATTCAAAATACATATTATAATGTTTCGAAAAACCCATCTTAAAAAGTATAAATATTGATTAATAACACATGTACCATATCACTCTCAGTTCTCATGATCACCCTCATTATCTTCTAGCTCGCACGGCATGATAACACTATTGTTCTCAAAAATATGTTTTGATCTAGGGTCTTGTGTCAATATGAACCATCAATCCCTATCCAACACATCTGGGTAAAAAAACACCTAGTTGCAGTGTTTAGGGAAAACATAGGGCTCCTTAGCTTCATCTCACATCTTTCTAGAGTTGATACATATCAGCCTACTATCGTGATCTTCCTTTACATTATTCTGATCAAAGGTGTCCCACCACTTGCACCTAAAAATAACACATTGGAAAAAAAAGAAATCCACTTCAATGATCTCTTGTATCTTTTCGACGTAACCTAATGTCCCTCATACTAAGTTTTGATCACAGTGGCTAGATTGACTAGATTGATCGAACTCGACTTCCACTCCACAGTCTTGTGTGATGTTGCCAGCATCGGTATTTTCTGTGCTAAAATGGTATCCATATGCCCACATAGATGGGAACAAATGCACCTATTATAAAAAATTTTAAAAAATCATAGTGTCATGTGTCTTATAATAACCCAACAGTTAAAATATGAAATGTAGATGTCTTATAAGTTTCAAATTTACATATAAATTAAAAATATTATTACCGATTTGTTGCACCCAATCCCTACGTTTAGCGCATCCTCTTCAGCACGCGGGTAACGACCGGTTGCACCGTATTTCTCTCTGACTTGGTCAGCAACCCAACTGTTGGGAAATATTTTTGGCATATTTTCTTTTAAATGACCGGGATAAGGCACACTTCTACAATTCAACCATCTGAATTCTTTCCTGTCACTATCCCATTTCATCCTCTTTTATTCGTACAATGCGACCCACGGTTGTGTCGCTTCAGAATTGTAAAGAACAAATTTATTGATTGCTTCAATTTTCTGCATTCGCTGATGAAATCAAACCGACATTATATAGTACTTAGAGATCAAAATATACATTATATCAAAGTTCAACATGAATATTAACTTTGTGTAAATTTGAAAAATTATAATTCGCTTACTCTTTATCAAGCGCTTTTTTCCACTCGTTTGGAGCAACTCCCTTCTCTTTTTTCTTCATCCCTTTCATCGTCCCAAATCACCGCACCTAGTCTGTTGTCAATCTGCTTGATGTACTCACTGGAATAATAGAAATACTCATACAATATGTACACCTCTACCATATACCCCTCGAGTTTTGCCCTTTGTTGAACAAAACCTTTCAATTTCTTCATATACCTCTCTAAGAAGAACATCCAACGACAAGAAACCACCCCAACTAATTCAACCTCATCTACTAGGTGGATTATAAGATGAACCTGTAAGTCCTTGAAACTCATCGGCAATTCCTTCTCAAACATATAAACAATCTCAACTATCTCTTGACGCCACCATGGAATGCTAGCCACATGAATCTCCTTTGACGTGATCCAACATACAAATGCAGATAATTTAGATATGGCACATCCTAGGTCTTGAGGGAATTCATGTTTCACACACCCACGCATGAACAAAGGATAATGACACCGCAAATTTATAAACACGTGCAATAATATACAAAATTAGTTATGTTTTATAATCCCCGCATGGGATAAAAAATTTTAATATAAAAAATAATAAAATCATGTAGCTTTTGACATTATACGTGCTCTTAGAAGATTCAAATGGTCATGTGATTTCAACCCTGAAAAATTCTCATCCACGGTGAAGTAGCATTGTAGTGAAGACCCATATGAATTTGGCACCCTCACACCCATTATAACTTCCTTTTCCAAAGAAATATCATCTTTTTTTAAAATCCATGGGACATCGCCTTCTTTGAAAAACCATGAATTAGAGGGACCAGCGCCTTTATCTAATCTCGTACTTTCTAATCGACTTGGCCAATGTTTCTTTTTAGTTTTTGAAGTAATAAGATCTTTCCTAACAGCCAATGTGTCACTTTTTTTCCATGATATGTGCCTCCATAAAGAAGATGAAATATTTTTAAATAGATGCATGGGATCAAATAAGTGTGTAATCTTAAGATGCTCCCAATATGGGAGGTTATAAAAGATAGATTTCCTTTTCATCCCAATGGGAAATTTCTCAACATAGGTGTCGAAGGATTATGGATCATCGAACATAGGCTCCCCATTTGAATCGAATATTTCTATGAACTCCTTCTCCTTCTCTCTCTCATATGCTCTAAGCCATTCAACTGATGTTGTTATTGGAGGCCTTTCGGTTCTCTCTCGTTTACCATTAAAATCAGATGTTGCTCTTCCGTAAGGGTGTTCTTCTGGGAGGAACACCCTGGAGCAATCATACACTGCCTTTCATAGGTCCTTGGACCATCTAGCTTTCAGAGAAGGTCCACAAAATTTACATCCAAAATACCCTTTTGTACAAGACCTGAGATATTATTGTATACAATTAATATGCATGGCACGTTAAAGAATATCATGAAGATCAGAATAATTACAATGAATTAAATAACTAATATGTGAAATAATATTGTTACGTATATAAACAAATCAATAAATTAAAAATGTAATTTACCAAAGCAAACTCCTAAGCGTGGATAATCATGTGTCGTGTAAGCACATATGTCATACAATGTAAAACTCCTCTCTGATGTGATGGCTCTTGATACATCGTATACATTTATCCCATCCTGTAATTCCTTTAGTTCATATACCAGTGGTTGTAAGTAGACATCCATATTCTTCACTTGTCTTCTACTAGGGACTATGATAGCCAACAGAAGATGTTCATTCTTCACGGACAACCATGGGTGGATATTGTTATTGATCACTACTACAAGCCAAACAGAATAGTTGGTGTTCTGGAGGGAATATGGTTTGACGTCATCCATGGCTATGCTGAGTCGTAGACTTCGTACTTCATCGTTGAATTTTTCGGGCCATGTATCCTCTATATGCTTCATGGCTATTGAATCCGTTGGGATTCGCATAACTCCCAACTCACTTCTGTGTGAGGCATGCCATCACTGCAACATAGCTAATTATTTGCAATGAAAGAGCCTTTGAATCCTTGGGATTATAGGCATGTGCCTCAATATCTTAAAAGAAGGACCAGTACGTGATTTACCCTTCTTTTTTTATTTATCATACCTGGCATGCCCACATTTCGGACACATATCTTTGTCTGCATATTCTCCTCTATATAAAATACAATCATTTGGACATGCATGATATGATATGTACTCAACACCCAACATTTTTAGCAATTTCTTTTCCTCTTCGCAGCTACCGGGCAAGACATTATCACTCAAAAGAACCTTATATTTCAATAACCTGTAGTTGGTGATCATAGAAAAATATATTAATAAATGTACATTAATGTCGATATAATTATAAACGTTCATAAAATTTACCATTTGTAATGTTCAATGCATTGTACTGATTATATTTCAAATTTATATAAGGAAGTACTTTATGGTAACTTACCTCAAAATTTCTGAGAAACATGCATTAGACAAGCCAAAATTTGCTTTCAAGTTGTACTGTAACATCATTGTCCCCAACTAGGTAGAATTTGACTAACCACCAGGTCCAAAGAGAGGGGTGGTGGAAGCAAATTTAAGGCTTTCGAAAAAGGTGTCAGCGATATGAGCATCATCCCCTAGCTGATCATAATTTTGGAATCCATCTAACAACATTGTCTCCATGGCAGTCGTATCCCTTAATTAATCCTCCATACCAACCTTTATTTGATTTCCTTCATTGCCTGCCTGTGAAGAACTACTATTGTTGTAGTCATTCCTAATTGGTGAATCTGGACATAGCGGGAATTGAATTGGTGATTGATTTAACCATTCTTGGTATCGTTCCTCTCCGATTTTTTCTCTTAATTCAGTATTTTCTCGATTTTACATTGTCGTGGGGTGCAACGGAAGATGTTAGGTAGGTCTCTCATCATCACTAGAATCCTAATTATTTTATAATAAAAAAATTGAACATGATTGTACAAAATATATGACATCAATTAGTAACCACGCTGACAATATTTCATGATTAATTGGTTTGATGTTGAAATAATTACATTAATCAATATACCAGACAATTATAATTATTACCATCATTGTCCCAGGATTGTGGCTAGAAGATGTAATATTGTTACAATTGGAAGGGTGAAGCGGCTGTCCATTTTCATCTACCAAATGCGCCTTGCGGTGTGTTGCTCCTGATAAGAGCTTCTGACGTTTTGGATTTGTTTGAATATTTTGTGCATTTGAACTCGATGTTGAATCAGCATGAAACTGGAAATTTGTATACATTATAAATTTAATTAAGTTGTGCATGATTGACAAGGATAAAAAAACATAAATTCAATTAGATAATGAAAATATAAATAAAATATAAACTAAATATTATGTCTCGAGATCGATAGGGAGAACTCCGCGATGGACTTTAAGAAATATTATGGAACGAGATGGATTTTGAAGAATTGTCCATTCGATATAATTATGATATTTTCTCCCTGCATTTGAGAAAAATCAACAATAAATTTTGGTGCACACACCTAAAAGTAATTTCGGTGCCTTAAAAATGGACTTCTTGTTATCGGTGCGAATGTACATATCACCACACCAGTGCGTTTTAGATACTGTGCACCGGTGCCATTTTATAAACAGACGCACCATTGCGGTACTATTAAGTAACGCACCAGCGGCGAATAACCGCAAATAAAAAAAGCGCAACTCTATTTTCTTTAAGTGAAAAAAAAATTAAAAATTAAAAAAATATATATATAATAAAATAAAATAAAATAAAAAATTTGAAAAATGGGCGGCAAAATATTTTCGAAAATCTAATTTCATAAAACAATTCTTTAAATACTAAACACTTTTCATTATTTCACTATTTTTGCAAAAAAAATTAGCCAAATATTTGTAGGAGACATATCTGGAGCAAACAGAGCACGAGAGCACTGTGGAGCAGGGAAATACGTTCAAACAAAAGTATTCAGACAATCAAAATTCCAAACCTCTGGTGATTCAAACCCTTTAGCATAGAATTTCAAACGATCTTGTGATTAAAGTTTATTGTTTTTTTTACTTTTTCTGCAATTTTTTTTATGCGGTAAGAAAAAAATTTCAATTCATTTTTCATTTTCAGAAACAAAATAAGTTTAAAAAATCCATTATTAGAAAAAAAAACCCTACGTTCTTTTTATTTCTGCTCTTTCTTCTCCCTCTTTCCGTGATTTCAGAATTAGGGCTTTTCATTTTAGATTTATAGGGTTTGTATTGCTATATATAGGCCTAAGACATCCAACCCATGGGACGACTTGCATAGTCAAATCCCAATCCATGTCGGCCCTTGCGTGAATTTAAAAAAAAAACGAATTTTGTTTTTCATCGATGCACCCAGTGTAACGTAGCGCACAGATGCGCTGGATTATCCAAGCGCACCACGAAAGTACTGTGTGATAAAAAATAAAAATAAAAAATTATCAGTGCACCATATGTAAAATATGGCACACCGTGAACGTGTTGTTTCGCATAAAAAATAAATAAAATAATTAATTAATTAATTAAAAAAAAAAAATCCATTTTTAGAAACAAACCCTACATTCTTTTTGTTTCTTCCCTTTCTTCTCCCTCTTTCTGTGATTTTAGAATTAGGGCTTTTCATTTTAGATTTATAGGGTTTGTATTGCTATATTTAGGCCCAAGACATCCAACCCACGAGACAACTTGCATAGTCGGATCCCAATCCATGTCGACCCTTGCGTGAATTTTAAAAAAAAACAAAAAAAAAATTTCATCGGTGCACCCGACGTAATCTAGCACACCGGTGTGCTGGATTATCCAAGCGCACCGCGAAAGTACTGTGTGATAAAAAATTTAAAAAACAAATTTTTTATCAGTGCGCCATATGTAAAATATGGCATCGGTGCGTTGTTTCATTAAGGCGCACCGCGAACGTGTTGTTTCGCAAAAAATTGTTTTATTGTGTTAATCGGTGCACCATGTAACATATAACGCACCGCACCGGGTCTCCTAGTAGACAGAGAGCACCGTATGGTGGTCCCTTGTTTGCGTGGGGTGTTTATGCTACAAAAAATAACACTGGACAATTTTTATTATTTTCTTTGTGTTAATCGGTGTGGTGGTTAACATGTAACGCGTCAATGCTCCTTGTTGACATAGAGAACCGTACGGTCTATTATATTATTTTTTCGGTGCATTTATAATACCCCCACGCACTGACGTCGGCGCGTACACCATGAATGGCGCACCAGTTTCTTGAGATTTATTTTTTTTACTTGAAAAGATGAAAATTTATTTATAAATATATTAATGAATGATATGGTACAGGTTTCAGATTGATAAAGAAATGACTGACAAGAGATAAAGTAACAAAAATATTGATAACACATCAAGAAAAGCAAAAAGAGCAAGTTATTTGTAAATTCTTTACAAAAAATATTATTTTTGAACTATATGTAAGTTTAACTAATATGTATTGTTTACTGTGTATCATGCAAAGCCACAAAATGACGAAGCTCGGTAAGATTATTTCTGATATAGGACCAGAAGAGCGTAAAAGCTTGATGGAAATATTGCAAAAGGATGAATCAGGTGAATGAAAAAATACTATCGATCGAATATGAGTTTCTTTTTTTAATTTTCATTAATAATATACTTAAAATTATTATATAACATGTGTTAAACAATCTATTAATTCATTTAATGTTCTACAGGGACCAACAACTCAAAAAAAGAATTTTGTTCTAAGAAAAGAAAAAAAATAGAACATGCAAATGAAAATGAAATGCTCCTTAGCTCATCTAGAGTGGTGCTGGAGGTTAACGAAAGGGGGGAAAACTTTTACAAAAGTTTGAGGGATCTAGTGGAACGAATGTATAGACATTCGTTCCACTTACAATACAAAAATCAATCCAATAATTCCAAGAACCAAATTTTATCTAAAGTACATGAAGAGTTTCCAGAGAATTGGTCAATGAGACATGTCATACTTTTAATAGAAAAAAAAAGTACAACAACAAAAAAGAAGGAATGAAAAAGTAATATTCCTTTAAATGTTTGTCTAGAATTATTTATAAATATCACTTTTGTTATATTTACTTTTCATATATCAATATAAAAATTAAATAGTTTATTGTCATGCTACATTTTCAGGAAGATTATGAAAATCTCAAAAGATGAACGAGATGATATCAGAAATATGCCAGTAGGAATGTCCAAAAAAGTGTACAAGGAGATGGTCAAAGAAATGGACAAAATTGCATTGCAAGAGGAACCATCTCAACAACAACGTGCTTCAAATGTAATATGTAATCATTGATTTTTTCGATCATTAGGTACAATAAATAAACAATTTAGCATTAAATATTAATTTTCTAGTATTTTCTTGCAGAAAAGAAAAGAAAATGGAACCCATTCAGTACATAAAACGGGATGACAAGGAAGAAAATGGTTGATATCTAAGTTTCATAGTAATTGTTACTTCCTTATAACAACTTAACTAGATTTCATTTTTGTATTTTTTAAGTTGTTTTACAAAATTCATCATTGAATGTGTTCAAACAGGTGCTAACATACAAAGAAGAACCATTAGACGAATTGATTGAAATTGGGTTAAATATGGGTTGTGCGTATATGTTGCATATCATAAATTAATTGTGGAAATTGTAAGCATCTATCGATCTTGTTTTACTTAGCTTATTTTATAATTAATAGAACAAAAAAAAAATTATATTAAATATATGATTTGTTATGGGGTATAAAACTTCCAGGAAACAAAGTATAGAACTACGCCAACAGATAAAATCTTGAAAGATGGCATGTTACATGGTTTTGAAAGAATGTGTATAGTTTATGAGTCAATTGTTGCAATGGTACATCATTTATTTTCGATTTACATTGATGTATATTATTTAATATTGAAATTTTCATTATTTTCACCAATGTATATACACTCATTACAATTTATTTTTATGTTTGTAGATGGAAGGTGAAGAAGAAGAAAACAAGCAACACCGTGAACAAAACATCCATGAAAATAACCCAAGCCATGGAAGTAGCTCTAGCAGTGACAGAAGTTCAAGCGAAGAATGATGATCACTATGTTTGGATATCAAAGCAAGGTGTTGTATTTTTTGAAATATTATCTTGTGAAATCAGACATTTTGTTTAATGTAATGGACATAGTGTCCCAATTGAAAGACAAAGGGATACCAATAACTGTCCCATTTTGTATGACAAAGACTGTCTTATTCATATATATGTGTGTGTGTGTGTGTGTGTGTGTGTGTGTGTGTGTGTTTTAATTTATTCTATTGTGTTCTTCATTGACACTATGAAATGTAACACCACTGATTAAATTTATGGATGATTATATATTATAATGAAGAGATGTGAAATTTGATGATATGATATAACAAATTAATCCAAACATCACATTAAAATGCATTAATAAAAATTTAATTCATATGAATATTGTTATAAGATATATATGTGTCGACTTTTGATGAATAATGAATTTTTAAAAATCACAATAATTATGATATGATATAAAAAATTAATCCAAACATCACATTCAAATGCATTAATAAAAATTTAATTAATGTTGAAAATGCAACAAGATGATGGAGCTTAGTGAAATGAAGTCGCCTTCACTAAGTGGGCCCGCAGGCTATTTTTGGCGCAAAGTCTATTTTTAGACTATGTCTATTTTTAGACATATGGAGCATGGTCTAGGAGTTGCAATATGCTATTCTTGGATGATTGGTCGAGTTGGTAAAAATAGATGGACCTCTATTTTTAGACATATAGGTCGAAGTCTATTTTTAGACTGGCTGTCTAAAAATAGGTCAGTCAAATATTATTAGCCCTTAATAATATTTGGACTCTAAACTTCAGTTTATTCTCTTGGAGCACTTCAGTTGGAGCTACGGAAGTGGCCCATGCATCTGACAGAAGGAATTACGCTATTCCTTGGGGTTTGGTGAGCTCATGCATGGTTGACTTCAGTTAGGACTTCAGTGGCAGAAGTTTGGTGGAGTTGATGGGACAGTTGGTGGAGTTGTGTTCGGTTTAACTTAGTTGAACTGGTTGAGATTAGTTTAACTAGCTAATCAAATAGTAATGAGTGGAGTGAATTAAATATTATTTAATTCACTAATTAGTAACTCATTATTCAACTCAATAACACATCAGTTCACTACAGTGCATGGACAGTTCAGTGGAGACCAGTGAAAGAGGTAGATGAAAGGGTTGAGATAGCTATCAGTGGTGACATTAGTTGTGCATGAGATTTCCACCACACTTGGAGGAAATTTCCCATGAGGATTGCGCTGTCAAGCCAAGGAGATTCGAACCTTGGATCTCTCATTAGACCAGCCTTGATTGCGCAATAGAGGCAGGCAATTAGTGGATGAGTTTTGAACCTGTGACTTGTTCAAAATTGAGCTAGTTTGTGTGTAACTTTATGAGATAGTACTGAGTACTTGTGAGGAGTATTGTGCTATGTATTGTTACATGTTCTCTCCATATAATATACAAAATAGCTGAGGGGTTTTCAGCTATAATCTTTCCCCATTACATATTGTGTTTATGTGCGCATGCGACTGTTTCTATTTCCGCAAATTGATGATTGATTGTAGAAGAGATTATGTGTTGCATATGAATTCGAATTAGTATGTGATCAGGATAATCTCGGTGGATAAATCTTCATTATTCAGCAAATTTCTACAATTAATATGAATATTGCTATAAGATGTATCGAATTTTGATGAATAATGAATTTTATAAATCACAATAATTGCATTGTCACAGGTCGTTGTTTCTAAAAAATACAAAATGAACATTGGTCCCTGTTAGTTACTATACACCGGTTCGTTTATATGCTGAAGCACACCGGTATGTTTCTACGACCTATGGGCACCACACAAATACCAAAACCAATTAAAAATATCGGTGCGTTTGTGTGATATTGCGCACCGGTGCGTTTATGTGGAACTACGCACCGGTGCATTTGTACGACCTATGGGCACCACACAAATACTGATACCAATTATAAATCTATGTGTGTTTGTGTGATACCCTGTACTGGTGCGTGTATATGGCACTACACACCGGTGCATTTGTATGACCTATGGGCACCAAACAAATACCGATACCAATTATAAATCTCGGTGCGTTTGTGTGATACTGTGCACCAGTGCGTTTATGTGGCACTACGCACCATTGCATTTGTAAGACCTATGCCAGCACCGCACAAATAACGATAAAAATTATAAATCTTGGTGTGTTTGTGTGATACTGTGCACCGGTGCGTTTCTATAAGTCTATTTATTGGTGCGTTGAGACGACATATGGGCACTACACAAATCCCAAAACCAATTAGAACGGCCCCGTGCGTTGTATCACCAACACTACGCCCGGTGCGGTTTTATACCTTGATGGCCCGGTTCATGCTCCTTTGACCACCCGAGCCACCTTCTAGATGACACGCACCGGTGCATTGAAGCCTGAGTAGCGCACCGATGAAAAAAAACATTTGTAATAACCTCAGGCCGCCCTTTTTTTTGTGTTGAATTTCTGTTAAAAGCTCCGCCAAAACCTCCGTAACCATAAACGGATGTTGTAGAAAATATTTGTTTTTACAATTTTGGCCAATTTTATAACACTAAAAACCTCCTTTATAACCTCCACTAGAGGGTCTTTTCCTTGTAGTGAAAATAACCAACGCACCATACTCTGCTCCAGGAGTATGGCCTCTATGCAAAGCCATTCATCATGGTTTAATACACATATCATAAATTTCATGATGATTTAAAATATATTTAATTCCTTCATAGACTCTTTAACGCACATCATTCATCATACACAATATTCACGGCATGGAACTCCCCGTCAAGAGTTGACCGCAACACATACTCAATGAAAAGGAGCAATATACCAATGCATACACAGACAATTGATGTGATCGCACTAGACCTGCCTCTCCATACATCGTACAGAACACACTATTTCAATGCTCCAGCCCAATAACGTTTCAACACCAATGTGTAGAACACAATGCAACTGACCAGAATCAATGTAGGGTTTAAATATTCAATGTTTTCAACCAGATTCATGACATTCAACACAATTCTATGTGTACATCCTACATATTATGCACATACTTCAATCAACCTACGTATACAACATACATATCAAGAGCAACAACCCATAGACAGCACCATTGAAACAATAGTGACGAGATGAAAGAAGTGCACAGGTAGATAGAGCATATAGGAAGGCCACAAAAAACTAGTGGCTTAGATATGGAAAAATGGCATACTAACAGAGATATAAAATTAGGCGGTGAAAGAATACACTTGCATCTCTTATACCATGTTAAACTCAACCACAGAGAAGATAGAAGATATGAAGAATAAGCATTGAATACATTACTATTCACAATGATACACACTTATGCAAGTCTAGTGACCCTTGGTTTCATATTCCAAGTGGTCTCTTGGACTCCCTAAGACTGTTCAACTTCCACACCAACCCCTAGAGCATTAGGTGTCCAACAATTTTGACAAAGGCCTTGTCAAGAGGGAAGTTCAAGTTCCACAGGTGCATGATATGGATGGTTGATAATCCCTTTCTTGCTGAGAGGGAGTGTTGAAAAATGCAGCAAGAAATTCTCAATTTGATTTTGCCTTGATTAAATTGGTGGAGAGAAAGTGCCATGGATTATCATAAGAGTTAGATTTCAGTTTAGCATGTGTGATTTCTAATTTGTAGCAATCAAGGTAAGTTATATAAGGTTATTTTTCAGTTGAACTAGATCCAACTATTGGAAGAACTAGTGGAGGGTCAAGTTGTGCAGTGGGACTTCAGTCAAACTCGGTGATCATCCAGTTAACTGATCAATCAGCCCAAAATATCTAGTGCATGCAGAGAATTTGAGTTACCCAGTTGAGATGGAGATTCCAAGGTAGTGTAACATCAGTTGTAGACTAGTTCTAAGTGTACAGATGTTGCATGCAATGAAATGATCAGCCTAAAGGAATTGCGCAATCAATTGGAGGAAAATTCCTAAAAAATATGATCTAATTCCTCAAGGAACAATGCAAGGAAATATGAGCTCAAGCCAATGCAAAGATTGACTAAGCCTATGTCAGAGGCCTTGAGTGAGCAGAGAGATAGGTTGTGCACTTGCACGGTGAGCTCAGTTGAGCAAAGCAATTGTGTTACATCTCTATTTCATCTTATTAATGCAAGAGGCATTTGGGTTTTTAGAAAATTTCTTCCCCGTGATAAAAATACTTATTGCATGTGTGTGATTTCTTATTGCATGTATGGAATTTTTGTTCTAAATTGTGAAATAATGTCCGAAAAATAGTAGAGTAGGTTTGTGTCTTGTGATGTTGGTTAAAACGTCATGAGCAGTTGCAAATCCATAGCATAATGTCTACAAATAGTAATATGGGGGGGAAAGGACAAGGTTAAGGATTTCAATCAAAGGTTCAACCACATACTTAACAAGTTCCCACCAAACACGCAACCTCATGACTTTATCATTATTTACTATTATACAGTTACCTTGCCGGAAAATATTTATGCTTTTGTAAAAAGAGTTTCAAAGAAGACATTGGCTTTAAAATTTTCAGAAGCGATCATCGCAGAGAAATACTTGTGTGCTATTGGAGCTATGACTGATGATGATGACTCTAAATACTCCAAGGAGACTAGTAAGAAGTCTTAGCCTTCTTCAAATAAGGATAAAGAAAAAGAATCTGTTAATAATGAAAGTTTGACTAGATCCGAATTAAGGGAATTTTGAGGTCTAAAATGGGTCTCCTAAGGAAAATGTACAATCAAAATTCACTTTATGAGAACCAATCACATTTTAGTGGATGGCATCATCCCTAATGGTTGAGGTGGCATTGCTTGAGTTAAAAGTACTTACTTGTCACATTCTCAATAACGGATAAAAACTCATGGTTAACCATGGTAGTGCTCTAAGTACTTTTAAAGTCATAAAGTAAAATACTCATAATAAATGTCATTCCACACTTTTTGAATAAAATAGTATTATTGTCATTTCATATTTTTTGAAAGAAACAATGCATATCCCTACACAATCTTCATATATTTACACATTTTTCAATAAATATTATATTTTTATATTTTCAAATATTTATTTATAAATCAAATCAATTCAATATGTAATATAAAATTCATACATAAAACAATATATTATATTATATTATTTTTATATAGTATATTAATTACATGTTATTATATAATATAAATAATATAAATTTTAATTAATAGTATATTCTATAATTAAGAATTTATGAATTTATATTTATATTTTATTTTAAGTTATTTAAGTACAAAGGACAAATGCATTAGTTGTGCAATGATAATGATTTTTTCTTGAAAAGTTCATTCTTATTTATAGTCACGTCAATACAATTGTTTTATTAATTTTATTTTGGTACAATTTTTGAATTGAATTTAACCATGGTTACATGGATTTTGGTGCAAAAAATGGATTGCAAATTCATAAATATTATTTTATTGGTTTAGCTATTATTTTATTACTTCCCTAGGAAGCTCATTTTAGACCTCAAAATTCCCCTAATAGCTTAAATGCACTCACCAACAAAGTTTCATAATTAAAGAGGATGTCTAGCGAGACCTCTACCAGTAGAAAACCTCCCAAGTCCTTCCCATTCATAAGAAATAACAACAACAACAACTAAATATGCCTAGAGTTCCAATGTTGTGTTGAATATAGAAAGAATGGGCATGGATAACTATTTCTACTTCCATTGGGAATGGCATTCAGAGAAAACATGCCCATAGTGGAACCATAACATGAATGCTCTGACAGTGCATATTATCAACACATTATTAGCAGATGAGCAGTCCAAGAAGATGAAAGAAAAAAATTAACATGATGCAATTGAGGAAAGCATAGGTATTGGACATTCACTGAATAATTTTATTCTCAACACTCACAAGAAGAGTGTTGAAGCACCACATCGAAGTGAAGCTCCTCCTCAGGAAAAAAAACCAGTCATTATAATTTGAGCAAAGAGACCGTTTCTGATCAGGAAGTGACGAGACAAGAATTAAAGAAGCAATTGTTAGGAAGACTCGCACCACCAACCATCCTTCTCATAAGAATACTTCCACTAGTAGTAAAAGTAAGTCCATCACTCCAGTAGTTTCTAATCAATATACACCTCCAAACACTTTAGAACTACCCGCTAAAATTAAAATGATTGAATATAATATCATTGAATATTTGAAGAGAGCTCTAGCCAACATTTCCATCTTTGAGCTCACGAAGATAGTAGGCCAACATGAACTAATTGTCCTAGCCTTTTCACATCCTTCATCAGGTGACAAAGCTTATACTTCTCAAAAGGTGTCTAGTAAGTCTTTTGGTAATCTCGAATCTTTTGTTAGCATTGTAACTTTATATGTTATTAATATATTCCCCACATTTTTACTAAATTTCGAGACTTTTAATTATAATTTCTATAATTGCTTGGTTAATTCAGGTGCATTTGTAAATGTAATGCCATTATTTGTTTCTAAGAAAATCAATGGTAAATGGGATAAAATTGATGCACAAATCATCCAGTTAGATAGATCCCTTTTCCAAGATATTGGTGAACTTAGGAATGTTATTATCTATTTGTCATCTGATCACCGGGTACACCAATGTATCAACATTGTAATTATGGACATCCCTGAAGCCTATGGTGTACCCTTGAGTCGAGACTGGTCTAATAAATTACAGGGGTATTTTTCTACAGATTGGTCACGCTTATAGCTTCCAGATAAGGTCAGAAACAACCAGATTCGAGTGGAGAGTGAGCCATATATGAAATATATTGTGACACCACTTGAGGGTCATAAGGATCCTATTTCCTTTGCCGATTTAATATTTGGAAATTATTTTTTGGAAACTGGTCATGGGTGTTATCAAGCACAACCATCACTCGTCCCACCTGATACACAATTGGAGCTCCTTCCTTGTACTCCAACTAGTGGTAATTAAACCTATAATATAGATTTACATAATAGTAATAGTAGTATAGGAACTAGTTTAGTAGCTAATAATATATGGACTATGTACTTCAATGATTCTAAAATGCAATATGGGTCTGGAACCAGTTTCATACTCATAGACCCATGTAATAAGAAGTACATACAATCATGTCGTTTGGAGTGTACAAATAATATTGTCGAATATGAAGCACTCGTGCTTGGGTTAAAAAACGCCATTGACCTGAAGGTAGAGTTTCTCAAGGTAATTTGTGACTCAGAAGTGGTTACTCGAAAGGTACAGGACATTATCCATTGTGTTTGACCAAATCTTAAAAATTACAAACATGAGTTATGGCGATTTATTAATCATTTTAAAGATTTTAATATTATTTTTATTTCTATACTTAGAAATGTTGAAACATATACATTAGCTAATGCATTTTATATAATCTCGCCTTTGAAACATGGTTTTTTTTTATAGAGATTATATATAAGCCATATATGCCTGATAACGTCACTAATTTTCATGTTTTCAATGACGACCAACAAATACTGCATTTTATGGATAATGCGGATGTGATCAAAGATGTTTCCATCGAGGAGGATGAGCACGACAAGGCTTTGCAGGAAGCATATGATGCGGTGAAAGGAAACACTATGCCTAAAGCTGTAGTATCCCTAGAAAAAATATATGACCTACAAAACCGTTTCAGAGGACCAATTAACATTAGGACTTAGAGCTCAAAGTTGTCATCTAAACAAGTCAATTTCGGGACCCAGGACAATCTGAAATATGTGAACCTTGGTATGTATTATTATCCACAAGAAAGAAGAATTTTCATTCGCTTATTCAAAAAATATCATGATGTGTTTTTATGGACGTACGATGATTTGAATATATATGATACTCGTATCATCCTGCATGTCATTCCCATTAAAGAAGTGGTGAAACCTTTTCAATAGAGGCTCAGGAAATTTCATCCAACATTGGAGCCCCTAATTCAAAGGAAGTTGAGGAAGTTGATGGATGATTATATCATTGTCAAGGTCATACATTCTACTTGGGTTTCGAATTTGGTCCTGGTCAGAAAGAAGTTCGATGAGATAAGGCTATGTGTCAATTTTCGCAATGTTAACCGGGCATCAGATAAATATATTTACTTGGTGTCATCCATGGAACAGATCCTCCAAAAAATATATATGCCTGATATGTTCTCACTTCTAGATGGATTTTATGGCTATAATCAATTGTTAGTGGCAGAACCAAACCATCTTAAAACCACTTATAGGACCAAGTGGGGAACTTTCACCTTTAATCGTATGCCATTTTGGCTTATCAATGTTACTGTTACTTTTTAAAGAGCGATGGAAATTGATTTACGGGGCCTGAATGGTAAAAGTGTAGTTGTTTATTTGGATGATGTGACTTAGTTCTCCAAAATAAGATCAGATCATGTACATCATTTAAAGCAAATATTTGATCGTAGTCGTAAATATGGGATTTCTCTCAATCCTAAGAAAATAATTTTTGGTGTGTTAGAAGGCACTCTCTTAGGATACATCATTGCAAAGAACGAAATTAAATTTGATCCCAAAAGGGTCAAGGCTATAACTCATATCATGTTCCCAGTAAACAAGAAGGTTATGCAGTATTTCTTAGGAATATTAACTTCCCGTGAAAGTTCATCTCTGATTATGCTCAGATAGTTAAACTATTACAGGAGATGATTAAGAAAGATGCAACTTATAAATGGGACAAAAGGGAAAATTATGTTTTTGTTAAGATTAAGAAAGCTATTGTTGATGCACCTACATTATTTAGTCCTAATTATAGAAAATATTTCATGTTTTACACTTTTGCTTCGGATTCATCTATTTTGTTCATATTGACTCAGAAGGATGTTGAAGGAAACGAACGACCTACTTCTTTCGCGTGTCTTGGATTTTAGGGTTGGGGGCTAAATTATCCTTCCATTGATAAACATGCTTATGTTGTATATAAATTTGTAAAATATTTCAGGCCCTATATCCTTAAAGTTCACATGATTGTGCATGTGTCTCATCTAGCGGTCAAAACACTCTTTGTACAGCAAGAGTTGTGTGAGAAGAGGGGAAATTGGATGACTTGTTTACAAGAATATGATATGGAGTTTAAACCAATTCATACCATTAAGGGTCATGGCCTCTATTAATTAGAAGTCAAAGTGAAATATGTTCCCAAGAAATTTTTTTCAGGTTGGGAGCAAGAAATAGAGATATACAATGTTGAACAAGTTCCCTAGATGAAATCAATAGCGTCATGGTATCCAGACATATGATAGCTCTTAGAGCATGACAACTTGCCCATGCATTTATCAAACAAATAAAAGAGGGAAATATTCCTTAAATATCTATCCTATCAACTCGTTCATGGAGTGATTTTCAAAAGGCACCACAACGGTGTCTTGCTAAGATGCCTTAATCCTCAAGGCATTAAGAAAGTACTAATAGATCTGCACCATGGACTAGCAGGTTGTGACTATGTGCAAAATACAATTGTTGGTTATTATTGGCCCACCTTATTCAAGGATGCTCGCGCTCATGTTTTAAAGTGCCTAGTTTGTCATATATGTTTCAGTCGAGATCAATAGTCAGTTGCCCCACTGCTACCAATAGTAGTTAAGGAACCTTTCCAATAGTGGGGACTAGATGTTATTGGAGAAATATTTCCACATTATTCTAACCAACACCAACACATTCTAACAAAAACATTTTTTTTACTCGGTGGACAGAAGTAGATCCTGTAAGACAAGTTAACGACCAAGAATTCATCCACTTTTTGAAGAAGAACATTATAACCATATTTGGTGTTCCAAAGTCTCTTGTATTTGATAATGTGACTTATTTTTCTTTGTTGAAACTTTATGAATTCACATTAGAAAAAGGTATTGTATTAAATCATGCATCTAACTATTACTCACACAGAAATGGTTTAGCTAAAACCACAAACAAAAACCTTATCTGTATAATCAAGAGAACCATTTTCTCTGAGCAAAGGAACTAGCACAATGCTTTGACAAATGATTTATGGGTTGACCGTTTAACTCCTAAGCCTTCCATCAAAACCTCACCGTAAATTTTGGTTTATAATAAAGAAGTTATCTTTCCTCTAAACTTGTATCTTCCATCCTTGCAACTCTCCCAAGATTCCCAAGGTATACATTTCTTTTTGGTTCATAGCAAGATAGATACCTTGCTTAAACTTGGGGAAGAAAGGCTCAAAGCCAAAGAAATATTTCTCATCCATGAAAATCATGTTACGCACTAGTTTTAAAAGAAGTGCGCGGGGAATAAGAATTTCTATGGGGGTGAATTAGTATTGAAGTGGGATAAATCCCACAAAAAGAAATGAAAACACACGAAGTTCCAACCCTATGGATTTTCCCCTTCACCATCTAAGAAAATCTCAGTCATAATACTTTAAAACTGAAATCCTTTGACGGGAGGACTGACCCTCTTCTCATAAATGTCCTACAATTGAAGTGTTATTTCCAATAGCAACTCTAAGTCGTGTTTCTTGCACAATATTTTATTTTGTCTCTTTTCTCTATTGTTTGTGTTAATCTTATGTGTGTCGTTTCAAACCATGTCCTGTCTTGTTTTGTGTCTTTGTCATTGTACATAAATAAGACCTTGTGTGAAATATTGTATGGATTAGAAGGGATTTGTGGTGGAATAAAGAGAAAATGTGACAACCACAACACATGGCTATTTGTTTTCTCTCCTTCCTTATTTGGGAAGATGCCATAGCTTGAGCTAGATCTAGCCAGAAAATACGATACATCCAAAAGGAACACCTTGAGGGAACCCACTAGATACACATCTATTCTAGTATGTAAACTCCTCAGCTTGGCGTAAATATACTCGGTTTGTTACATGCTTATCCAATATAGTAGAGAAAGGATAAGGAGAAAATATAAAGTGAGAAAACTAATATTAGAGTTTTTATAACTACTTCTCTAAAGGGGAAAACTCCTCTTCTCTCAATAATTAAGGATCCCTCTTCCACCCATTGAAAATAATGTGTGTCAAATCATATTCTTATTAAATAAATAATTAAAGGGTGAAAGAAGAGAAAGGCGTCCTGCGCAGGGAGGTGAAGCAAGTAACTTCGTCAGTGTATTGTCCAGGCTTGCTGGAAACGAAGACAACGCATGTGATCCTGTAGTAACTCTATCGGGGTATTGTTTAGGCCTACTAGCATTGGAACAACACGAGAGATGAAACTCATACTCTGAATATCTTAAACTCGTCATGCGTGTTACCCTTTCCTAGATTGAAACAATTGTGATATGGTGTATCTTTTCTGTTTTTGAACCAAGTGAAAGTAAAGGGAGGTGTTATGTATACAATCGAGTTGAGAGGTGGAATCAGATAAATCCAATTAGCGAATCAATACTTCCTGGAGGGATAACCCTTTAACTGAAAATTTATTCCTAAGAAGAGAAGTTGAAGTTCGCCCAGTGTGTCGTAAAGTGTTGTCATTGCTACAACACCCTCCAAAAATTCCACCACATTCAAATTTTGGAGCCTACTTAATTGTCGCATCAAGTGTCGCCTTGGTCTTCAAGTGTCATGTCAAGTCATTCTATATGTTTCAATTTTTCTTGATCCTTATTAAATGTTGTCGCATTGATTAGAACATCTCTAGTGCATTTCATGGTCACAACACCTTTGTTTGTTTTAAAATGACACTTTTGGTCGCACACACTTTGTTTGTTGTACTTGGGGAATGTTTGTAAACTAGTGTTTTGATGTCTACTTATAATTTTTCAACCCTGTCTAAGTTTTATTCATGAGTTGGTATGCCTCGCACTTGATTTCATCTCTAAACTCATTGTGTTCACCCCTTATTCCATCTTCCAAACTTAGACAAATTTGGTTGCACAAGTGAACCCATTTACGAAAGGAGCACAAAATCACACCCTTAATCCTTGAGTAGGGATCGTTGATTATTTGGAAGTGCACCTTGTTCCCTCCAAGAGATAATTGTGCACTCCTAAGCATATTCTATCTTCCTTGTTCCAAATTGTGCCCTAAAGAATCTAGTCTTCCTTTGAACGTGACCCTTTGACTCAAAGAACTGTGCTCTCCTTGTGCACATGAGCGCACTCTGAAGCCTTGAAGTATAACACCTTCAACCTTTATAAATGCACCTTGCACCCTCCTTTCTCTCTTGAGTGTGCCTAAAGCCCTAAAACCTCATCCTTTAGCCTTTAGAAATGTGTGATGCACCATCCTTGTCTCCCTTGAGGGCACAATACACTTGGGAAGCTCGAATGCCCTTCCTTCATCCTTCGGACTTGCGCCCTACACCCTCCCTTGAGTTTCTCTCTCTCTTATTGAGTGCATGAGTGCATCCTAAAGCCTCGAAGCTCCAACCCTTCAGTCTTTCATAGTACACCCTTGCACCCAGAAGTTTCCTTATCCCCTCTGAGCGCACTATCAAGTCATGAATAGAAATTTGCATGAAACATGCTAGGATAGGATATTTTTCAAGCTTATGTTTTCTTTCCGTTTGTGATTTCAGTCACAAGTATCCCAAAAAAAACATCGCAAGGATGGATGAAGAGATAGGGCAAAGATAGTAGTCAAAGGAAGCATTCAAGAATGAAGAACATTGGAATCTTTATGATCGAAGCATCCCTAAAGACTCCATGAGATCGACGACCCTTTGGAGAGTGAACACATCAATTACCAGAACCTAAATGCAAGATCAAAGACACAAGTGGTATCCATGTCACCTACTAAAGAAATTCCATGGCATCAGTCACTGTGAGTCCAAGTCATCAATGGTAATGAATTATCATGTCCCCATCACATGATGATGTGGAAGTTATGATGTAATGATGTAATTATTGTAAATAAGAAGAATTATAAGTATAAGAGTCATGTATGGTAAAATGAGCCATGCATATAAGTCCAAAAGACATGTAATTCCAATATTCATATTTAATTTAAAAATTCATTTGGAAGTCCAAGGGTTTTAGAAGTTAAAAGGTCACTAGAAGTTGGAATGTCATGCCTCATGTTATAACAGGATACTCATTGCTCAAGCAAAGGAATTTTAACCTTGGCTTCTCCCACAAGGCATTAGAGAAATAGAGATAGTACTTTTGGGGAGAAAGTAGTGGCTTTAAAGCTCCAATATTGATGAGATAGCCCTTGATCTACCTATGCTCCAATCCCTTCTTTGCTCCTTGAGATAGATCCAAAATCCAAGTGTAACAACTCCCTTTCTTCATTGTATTCCTCTTCGCATCATCTTCTAGAACCTCACATTGTGTTATAATATGCGTTAACCCTTACCGTTTTTATGTACTTTCGAACTATGATATGCCACCTAATATAGCAGAGATATCTGAAGCTTATATACCCAAGATAGTGACATAATACTTCCCCTTCTCTTAGTTGTTTATATTCCTTTTCTTTGTTTTCAATACCGCACCAAACTACAGATCTTGCCACTGTAATATATGTATGAAAATCTTAGAATAATCCAAACTGTTATGTCTTTTTTTCTACAAAGTCTTCCTGGGTATATATAGTAGCTGGGCACGGGAAATTAGCTGACCTGACAATGAATAATTGTGACTATTTATAAATGGACTTTTACATCTACTATGAGGATGAATTCTTCAAGGAGTACTCCATACTTTGAGTTGTCTTGGAGAAGCGTATTTGACATGGTCTTAGAGGCATATAATTACATCAATGAGTGACCTTTATAAGTGTAACAACACTTCATATACATGACTCTAAATTATATATTCATGACAAGATCACAAATCCCTAAAAGACATAAAGAAGAAGTTTTTTACCTATAATAAGAACTCCTTGCTCATGAAACCCATGAGGCAAGATTTACAAAAATACATTTTATTATCCCTAAAAGACATCAAGAAGAAGTCTTTGACCTATAATAAAAACTCCTTGCTCATTAAACCCATGAGGCAAGCTTTACAAAAATACATTTTATTATCTTTGTCTTCTTCATTACATAAATTCATAATTACATAGTCATTATGAAAACCGAACCTAGTTACACTTTCCAACACAGACATGGGAATGGCATGTAAAGGGATAAACAACACTTGTGAATGTCATGGGTATTTGACTATGTATTTTTTAATTTTATATTAATAAACGTATAGATTTGCGTACCTTGGAGACACAAAGGAAGTGCAATGAGAATGCCATAAAACATACTAGGCATGTATCTTACTATAAAGGTGACATGATATGCACTACATGGATTATATAAATAAAATAAAATATATGTAGGTTTTTCATTTTTTTTTTTAAAAAAATGGCATATATCTTGATATAATGTTGGTGTATCTGTAGTAGTATAAATTACTTAAAAAAACACAAAATTATTGGTTCTCAATTAAAAAACTACATACCTTGCCACTGTAATATATGTATGAAAATCTTAGGCTAATCCGAACTGTTCTGTCTTTTGTTTTACAAAGTCTGTCTGGGTATATATAGTGGTTGAGCACAGGAAATTAGCACCTGAAAATGAATAATTGTGACTGTTTATAAAAGGACTTTTACATCTGCTATGAGGACGACTTCTTCAAGTATTATTCTGTACTTTGAGTTGTCTTGGAGGAGCGTATTTGACACGGTCTTGGAGGCATATAATTACATCAATGAGTGACCTTTATAAGAGTAACAACGCTTCATATACATGACTCTAAATTATACATTTATTACAATATCACAAGTCCCTAGAAGACATCAAGAAGAAGCTTTTGACCTATAATAAAAACTCCTTGCTCATGAAACCCATGAGCAAAGATTTACAAAAATACATTTTATTATCCCTAAAAGACATCAATAAGAAGTCTTTGACCTATAATAAAAACTCCTTGCCCATTAAACCCATGAGGCAATATTTACAAAAATACATTTTATTATCTTTGTATTCTTCATTACATAAATTCATAATTACATAGTCATTATGAAAACCGAACCTAGTTACACTTTCTAACACATACATGGGAATGGCATGTAAAGGGATCAACAACACTTGTGAATATCATGGGTATTTGACTATGTATTTTTTAATTTTATATTAATAAACATATAGATTTGTGTACCTTGGACACAAAAAAGAAATTGCAATGAGAATGCCATAAAACATACTAGGCGTGTATCTTACTATACAGGTGACATGATATGCACTACATGGATTATATAAAAATATATATATGTGTGTGTGTGTGTGTGTGTGTGTGTGTGTGTGTGTAGGTTTTTCATTTAAAAAAAAAAAATTGTTGGCATATATCTTGATATAATGTTGGTGTATCTGTAGTAGTATAAATTACTTAAAAGCACACAAAATTACAAGTTCTCAATTAAAAAACAGAAACCATTTGCGCAAGTTATGATTTTTTAGTTAATGGGAGATAATATAAGCATCTCAAAATTTATTCAAAGGAAACCAAACTTTGGTTGAATTAAACGTTTTACATATTTTTGGGTTTTCCTTTAAATGCAAAACCTAGTTGACATATAATCTGTGATAACGCTGGGATGACCATGATGACACACATTATACGAGGATGGAAATAATTGTGACTTTCCTGTTAAAAATTTTCCTAGTAGATATATGTCTCACTATAATGTTGGTATGATTGTGATGACATCCATTACACAAATATGGAAAAATTTACATGATGTATGCAAAAAAACATTCATATTATGCACATTTATTCTTGTAACTCAAGCATCACCATTGTGACATGAATTACTTACATAAGCACACACACACACACACACACACACAATTATTGTTTTACACCTAAAACAACATTTACATGGGATTGTGGGTTTTGAGGTAATCAAAATTATTCTAATTCTCATGATTTTAGAGGGAGATTGTGGACTATATAAATTGTATTAAGACAAAACTCAACCATGTTGATGTCATGGACCTCACGTCACTTTAAGCCACATTGCATTCATTCCCTCGTGCATTGGAATAAATCCATCAATGTGGATTGTGTGGTTGTTCTCTATTCACCACATATTAATTTTATTTGTAGCATTGAAAGAGAAAGTAAAGTGAAAGAACAAGCAATCTATAGTTGGAAACATAATCCTTAGGAATTATGTAAATTGTATTATTCACTTGAGAGGAAGGTGAAAGGCCTCGAGTGAACTTAGATAACCATCGAAATTCCAAGGGACGTCTTGGAATATGAAACCAAGGGTTATTAAGATAGTATTTATATGTGTATCATTTAATATTATGCATCTTAGGCCTTATCAAATATTGTCTTTAAAATTCATCAGTCTAATAGTGGTATCATAGCACAATAGGTCATGCTCAGAAACCTATCAAATTTTCCTAGTAGATTTTCCATCCTAACTTGTTAGTTCTTTTAGTGAGCAAATTTGCACTCCTTGAATGCCACAAACTTACCTCTTTTTTTATTCATCATTCTTTGCTTGGTGTGTATAAATGCCAGTATTGTTCATTTTGCTTCCAGCATCAAGAATTACTTTGTCATTCTGATTCTTGTGCCATGAGAAATACATTATTTCTACCCTTCCCTTCTTATCCTGGCTCTAGTTATGCTCTTCTAATATTATTTTTATATGACAAACAATAAAAAAAATTACCAGTTTCTCTATGGAAATTGTGTATAAAAACATGGAGCAACTGAAATATGAGCTTTCACGACCATTAAGATCTGTAATGAAATGTATTCCTCTGTCAATAAAGGAAAAGACTATGAAATGAGAAATAATAGAGTGCATATTATTGATTTTTTCCAGGGTTATATTTGGCCAAAGCTCATCAAATGTGCAGGTTACCAATATTTGATTTTCAGTTTTTGCTCATTTGTTGATTCTCTAATCGAAATTGTAGAAATTGCCATTGTTATGCACATCCTATGATCTACATTGTCATGTTACTACATTTTATCACGAAATTTCATATGCCTTAGGTTTTTTGTTCCTTTAGAAGGTGTATACAACTATAGGAGGCACAAAAGTTGTAGGGAGAATCTACAGCTTTGTAGTTGTAATCTCCCTAGTTTACATTTTCATTGTAGATTTTATGCTTTCGTGGTGATTTTTTCAAGGTGTAGGAGATGAACTTAAGGCTGTCATGAAAATTTTCTAACTTTATGTGGTTATCATCATTTAAAAATATGTGCATATTTTATAATATGCATGTTCTTTGGGAAAGAATTTGTCACAATCCTTTTATATTAAATAGTTACACAACCATTGTCACCTGAATAAAAAGTGAGGTAGGCTCACCAACCATTTTTGTATCATCATATGGTTGTTGACTCATACTAAAAGGTGTCTCCACACAATACAAGATGAGTTCATGTCCTTCAAGCATTCCATTTTAATCTATCACAAAAAACGAAACAAAACAAAAAAAACAAAAATCCAAATGAGACTGTGTAGTGTGCCTAGGAAGAAATGAGATACTCACTTAAGAGTGTTCATTAGCATTGGTGTGGAGATATCTTCCCGTGAAGAAGAATAATAAGAAGAGGAAGAAGAAGCCATTAACCGGTTCCTAAGTGCCCCCAACAAGTGTCATCCATTATAGTTTAGTACGGGAGTTGTTCCTTTCCATATCTCCATTGCAATCACCATGATTTTCATAGTATGAGATAATTATCTCCTTTCTTGAACAGCCCCATGCATATTCATCTGCATTGCCATTTCATGTGTTAAAGACTTAACACAATATGAATTGAAGTAATTAATTATGCTTACCACTAACCAGTGTTTGATTTTCGGTGCATGTTGAAAATGCGCATATTAGTGCCCTTCAAATTTCTCTATGGTGTGGGGGTGGGCTACCCTCTTTGAATTCTAGTGGGAGGCTTGGTAATATTTTCCACAACAACACTAAACAAGTTGTGCAGACTTCATGCATGGTTTGAAGTGGTTCGATTCACATTGATAAGACTACAAAATAACGTGTCACGTATTCATATGATTTGTGGCCATGTTCTCCAATTCTACAAATCTACACATACCAATCTATTTTCTTCTTTTTACTCGAGTCTGCAAACTTTTTCTGCTAGTATTTTTGGTGGATTAGTTGGTGCATGATCGTTGGTCTTTTGAAGCCTAAAAAATCATAGTAACACAATTTTGATTTAGAGAGTGATAATGTAAGGAGTTTGGATTTATCAACTTGCCCTCATTCAACTCTAGTCATCTCACTACAACAAATCCTTGTGATTAACTCCCTTTTTACTTCCAAGGACTATTTTAGTGTATTTTTCTCGATTTTTTGAAAAACTCAATGTTATTTATCAGGATGTCATTATTTTTTACGTTGATTTTGCTAGCCAAAACATTGAGGTGCTAACTTAGGTAATAACAACGTCGTAAAAAGCATCAAAAGTAGCATCGTAAATAAAACCAGCAATACCACCATCAATTTCCCCATAAAATAGCGCGAGTGATAGCTCCTTTTTTTTTACCTAAATTACCTCCTTGATTAGCTCCATTTTTAGCCCCGGAATTAGCGCCAGATGTGCGTAAATAGTTAAATAATTGATGTTTTGTGGGTTAAGTGGATAGGGGCTTTGAGGATTATGGGATTTAGGGTACATGGATTAAGGGTTAAGGGAATAGGACTTAGGTTTTAAGGGATTAAGGGTCAAGAGCTAAGGGATTTGGTGCTTACAGGTTAGGTAGTTTAATGGTTAATGGTTGGGTTGTTTCAAGTTTGGATGGTTTTTCGAAGCTTTTTTTTACAAGATTACATTTTAGTTCCTTTACTAATTTGGATTAATTAAGGTTTTGGGAGTCATTTTTGTTACACAGACAATTTCTTAAGCACATGCTTCCTTTCCTAATCAGACCGGATCTAGGAAATTCAATTATTCTTCCAATTAATAAATACCTTACCCTACCATAATAATGCATGATTAGCCCATTATGACACCATTACATTTTATAATTAAATCGATGTAACCATCGTCATTAGTAACAATATTCCTTCATCATTATTACTTTTTTTCTTTATTATTCATGTTGTTACATTCGGAGACCAGCATAATCGTTCAGAAACTCCTTTTGTTTTAAAAGTTTCAAATTGGTAATAAGGAGGAGTAGCACTCAGTAATTCCAACACCTTGACATTCTCCCCTGAGCAAGGATCTGTGTACACTGAAGCAACTATGTAACAAGTTACTAACATTGTTGAATAGTGTGCTTGCGAGTAGTTATGGGTAGAGCAGCGGTCAGAAATGAAACTGACTCTATTAATGTGTTGTTACAACACTCATAAGCATTGGAAATTTATCGAAGGGCTAGATGGTTGAGTTATTTTGAAAAATTATAGGGTTTCATTCAATTGGTTTCTTTATAAATTCCCCAAGCCTTAGTTTAACAACACTATGTGGTTAGGGGCTTTAGAATTGTTTTTACAAAAGAAGTACCGCAAAAGTGATATGGATGCCTAGGATAGGAGAATGATGGTTCTCAAGGAAAATGGCCAAACTTGAAGCTAAGGCCATATTCTTATAGTAGGGAGAAGAATTGACGCATAATCACTGGGGTTTTGATAGAACATCTCTTCCTCACCCTTGGACTATGTACCCCTCTTCATCCAAAAATTCATTACGTATCAGGTTCATTTTGGGATTATTTTCAATTATCACTTTCAATTGTTGGCACACTTGAGGATAGGGTGGTTGATTAATTTACCATGCTACTTTTTGATGTCATTACAGCACATGGAAAAGGTTGTGAAAGGGGAAAAACATCCAGAAACTTACATCACTAACAATGCAATCATTAAATTAATCATCATGCATTCGTTACAAAGACAAGGAAGCTTGTGGCATGCTATGATAGTGAGGCCTTGTGCTGGTGCGAATGAGGAGCATGAAGAGAGTGTTGAAGCATCACCTAGTTTTGAACCAACCCCTAGTGTTGAAGAAACACCAAGTACTAAAGCGGCACCCAACATTGAAACAACACATGTTGTTGAAACTACTGCATCTTCAAAGAAAAATACAACCGCACGCTCTATGCGGAGTAGGGATGATACAACTCCTATGGTTGGTTGATGGAACCCTAAGAGGTGGATTTCCATTAGAATGACTCCTAGTTCATCCTCACGAGGAAAGGATATGTGGATAGAAAAACCTATGGTTGTGTCTAGTGACTCATCATAGGAAAGATGAGGTGGATGCTCGATTATAGAGGAATTATTGGAGGAAGAAGTTGTTGGAACAACAGTTGTGCCTCAAACTAGAGTTGAGGAATTGAATACCCCTAAAGAGACCAGGGGAGCATCAATAAAGGTAATATTTCATAAAAGGAAAGTGAAAAGGCCAATTGGTGGAAGAGCCCATGGGAAAATGGAGTGGGTAGCTATTATACCAAAAGAGACTCAAAAACTTACTGCTACAGCCGAGGGGGAATGTGTTGATACAACTAGACCTGATGGGTTTGAGGTGCAACGGGACAAATAAAAGTAGGAGAAGTCTGCAGAGGAAGGCCCCTCCACATCTAAAATCCCAGTTGTTACATTGGACCCTGAACAAGAACCAAAGAAACAATAGGAGACAGAAGAACCAGTAATATAAGAGCAGACAAAAGAACAAGAAGTTGTTACTTCACGAGGTAAGATGAAAATTTACCCTCTCGTTCAAATTGAAAATCTAAGAAATGAAAATGAGGAGTTAAAGAAAAAAGTGCCTTGGTTAAAGAACAAAATCCTTTTAAGAATTAAACTAAATTAGATATGTTGAAAGAGGCTATAGAAATGGCATCATCTACTATCTCAGAAAAATAATAATAATAAAATAAAATAAATAAATAATAAATATATATATATATATAATAATAATAAAATAAAAAAATTGTAAGGGTTGCCGACAAATCCTTGAGGAGGCTAAAATCATGGATATTGTTACTATTTCAGTTGGGTACAAGGGGGGGAACAAGAAAAATCATTTTGACCTATTATTACACAAGAACCTGTTGATGATTTTTTTTTTACACAAGAACTAGAAGTTGAAGCAGAGCATGAAGAATAAAAGCAGTCTATTAATCCACAACAACATGTTTATGATGTTCTTGTTAAAAAAAAAAAACCACCAGTTGAAACAAAGCAGACTAAAAATAAAAATATTTTTGTACCACAAGAACTTATTGATGATGTTGTTGTTATACAAGAACCAACAGTTGAGATTGAGTAGCAGGAGGAGAAAAGGGATTAGAAGGAGGGTGTTGAAACAACATCTGAAACAGCTCACATTAAATTTGAAGATTTTATGAGGGTACTAGAGCAGTGAGAAAAATTAGTGCTCTTTCCAAAGATGAAGTCATCTTCCTAAAGCAGCATGAGGAAATGATCAATAATATTAAGAAGGAGTGGAATGAAAAATTAAGAATTGCTGAATTTGTGAAAATTCAGGAGGAGAGGAATCAAGCAATGAAACAGGTGAAAGAACTACAAGGAGAGGTTAAGTTGTTACAGCAAGAAAAGGAGCTCATTTATGAGATCATTAATGGTTTATTGTGTGGTAGGCTCCCTTCTCCGTCTTATCCTTTATATTTGCAAGAAAAACATTATCTCTTCCAATTAACAGCCCTAAAGGAAAAGCGGCCATATAAGACAAGGGATATACATGATTTCCTAGAAACATTTCAAAATTTTAATTTATCATAACAACATTTGGTGTGTGATTTGTACACGCATTATATCTCTTTCTTTGGGGATAAATCATTCAATCTGACACGCTATGTGGGAGATGTACAAATAGGGGCTTTTGTTTCTTTTATGCAAAATCAGATAGGTTGTAAAGTTTCCCATGACACAATAACAGCTAATGAAGAATGGGTAGAACTATTTATTAGAGGAGAACCTAGTTCAACTGAAGTTGTTGTACACAAATACAATAAAATATGGTGGTTTCCAACCACTAAGACATTGTTGATGGACCATCAAGAATCAGTTCTATGGAGAGGGCCAGAGAAATATACAAGGAATGAGAATTGGTGCCTTAGAAGGAAGCAAGTTGAGATGGGAAATTTCCCGATAAGATTTGAAGAAGGGAGATCCTTATTGTTATCATAATTTTAATCAATCACTTTCCAGATTTCATTAGTATGTTGATTGTATTAGGAATATTGGTGCAGGTTGGATTGGACTTAGATTCAAGTTCCCTCTTGTTTGGATACCCACCCATCGGTATCAACATCCATATATTATTACTGATAAGTGTTGGGAGGGAGAATTGGTTATTTCTCGAGGATACAGGGCCAAAGGTGAAGATCCATGGTAAGAAAATACAACTTCACTCTCAGCATGTCAGGCATCAGTCACATGAGTATGCATCAGGACATGCAGAAGCTTAAGCTAGAGGGAGATGTTAGGTCACGGAAATGTCATATTTTTCCTACTTATTTTCCTATTTATTTTCTCTCCTTTTGACTAACAAGACCATATATTATTACTGTAACATCACTTATTCACCTAAGTATATCATTTTTCACTTGTCGCTTTCTTAGTCCAATTCTACTTATAATTTGACATTAGAAATACTTTCTTAGGCTGCTTTTTACCATAAAAACTAATTTATGGGTTGTTTCAGGTTTCGATGGTCTGTCAAAGCTTGTTGTTATAGGATTACATTTTAGTTCCTTTACTGATTTGGATTACTTAAGGTTTCAGGAGTTGTTGTTATTACACAAACAGTTTCTTAAGCACGTTATGCCTTTCCTAATCAGCCATGATCGAGGAGCGCGTCAAATTAAAAATAAACAACTCATCACTTGGAGATATTTGTGGAGCTTCTAGATCATTTGGTTGAGATATTTTCTAACTATATTTGTAATTAAAGGAAACTGTTTAGTTTTACCGCTTCCATGGAAATCGTTGTGTAATTGTTACGATAAGATTTTATTTTAAGATCACATGAGAATCAAAAGATTATCATGATGATATTATCATTGTAATTAAGATCCCTAAAAGAGAAAATTGTTTTCCCACGGGGGCTAGAGCGAAGAATTGGAGAATAGGATTGGAAAGCGTAAACACTAGATCTATGTAATCTTGGTACTTTTATTAATGCAAATATCAAATTTGTGGTTTTATAATTTCCTCTAAGTATTTTGTGTGCTTTTTAGTGCACCAACCCCTGCTAAAGAGGAAGGACCCTCCTTCTTAGCAAGGTTCATTAGTTAGTTAGAGTGGAATACATAATTGCATAAATATTTCTCATTTATGGGATTGTTGTTATTGTTGTTGTTACAATTAATTATGTGTGTAATTTAATTAATTGTAGTAAGCTCTGGATGGTGTGACAGCTTAAGTTCTATATCGATCCCTCAGTTTAGTGTAGCAGTGAATTATTTTCTTTGTTGTTACAGTTTGGAATGAAATTCCTTTTATGTTTTCAGATTGAATGAGTGATGATTTTCATGAGTGCAGTGACAGTGGTTGAATGACAGATTAGATAAATATTTATCAGTTATGTGATTTTTTTACTACTATTGTTAGAGTTAATTTTGTGTGTAATTTAATTAATTGTAGTAAGCTTTGGATGGTGTGATAACTTAAGTCCTAGATCGGTCCCTCAGTTTACTGTGGCAGTGAATTATTTTCTTTATTATTACAATTTGGATTGCACTTCATTTTCTGTGTTCAGATTGAATGAGTGATGGTTTTCAAGAGTGTTGTGCGAGTGGTTGAATGATATATTTCATAAATATTTTTCAGTTATGTGATTGTTTTTATAGTTGTTGTTACAGTTAATTATGTGTGTAATTTAATTAATTGCAGTAAGCTAGTGATGTTGTGACAACTTAAGTCCTGGACCAGTCCCTCAGTTTAGTGTGGCAGTGAATTATTTTCTTTTTTGTTACAATTTTGATTTCACTTCATTTTATGTATGCAGAATGAATGAGTGATGGTTTTCAGGAGTGTTGTGAGAGTGGTTGTATGACAAATTTCATAAATATTTCTTATTTATGTGATTGTTGTTATTATTGTTTGTTGAAGGTACTAGAAATCCATCAACTAAGGGGGTATCCCCAATGTGAATTCAAAAATATACCTCACACCGTTTGGTGGAGGATCCCCATCCGGAGTATCGTCCCGACTACCATGTATCCTTGTATATTTGCCTTGGATACAAAGTTCAGCACACGAGAGTAATACATAGGTATTTTTGGATTAGAAAGTGAGAATGCCTTTTGAAATGTTTAGCTTTGGAAAGTATCAAGGTACTTCTACCAAAATGGAAGAGAAAAGTGGGCCCTTTAAAGAAAAGTAATAGTATTGATCTAGAAAAGGCGCACGAGCATATACATATGAATGTATCGTTGATCAACCGGGGAAATATTTCACAAGGAAGCAACAATTTTCAAAGAAAATACAACACATCTTCAACATGATTAGTACCAAATCCACCGAAATAGTTCAATTTCCTTAGTACATATGAAAACAACATACATCGCAAACATTCAAAGAATAGTCTTACAATATTCATGACATATTCATAAAAGCATGCTAGCTTAACGAGCTTCTAAATTAAGTAAAAGTTCCAAGATACATCAAGATAGTGTACACCACTATGCCCAATAGTGGAGCATTAGAGCGGTGACTCGCTCCTCCAAAAAAACTATCTTCCTTTCCAATGCCTTGTATGAGGATCCAAGGTGAAACTTAATTTTCATGAACAATGAGGGTGTATATATAACAAATGGGGTGATCATTCACCTCCCTTGTGACTCTTGGACTCCCCTCATGATTATTCAACTTCTTTATGACATTTTTACTTCCTACATGACTTTTCACATTACATGGATGACTCTTAGACTTCCACTTTAAATTACATTTCTACCATATAGAATTTACATAATCCACAAATGATGTGGCACATGATGAATTATGACAGGACATAACATGACATTGATGACATGGACTGCATGATAATGTGGTAGTGTCAATTTTTCCTTCTTGTTGTTTCTTGCTTTGTATCTCCTTAAAAGATAGAACAATGTCTCTTCTTTCACCTCCATATGGCTTGTGAATTAGTATGGAGTCTTCATGTGGACTTGATCTTTGACCTTTTGTTGTGATTTGGAGTTCCTTCGTCTTCTTGCTTGATGATCAACTTATCTTTCCATCTCCATAGGTCTCTTCTAGCATGGTCTCCTTCTCCTTTTCCTCCATCATCATCTTGTTAAGATAAGATAGAGTACTTTCCACTTAAATCCATTCATGACAAGACGATATTAGTCCAAAAATCCCCTAGTCTAGCATGCTTTATGATAGCCACTGACTGAGCTATAACCGGGTGATAAGCTGGAAGACAAGCTCAGGAATTATGCAGTTGAGCAACTTAGGAGGTCAAGGACCTGGATTGAGTCTTAAGACTGTGCAGTTTATAGTTCAAGTAGGCTAAGGCTATTCCTCTGTACATTTGAGGGGATCAAGGTGTCAGGTTGAGGGCTTGAGGCTTGAGGTTTCCCAATGCGCAGTTTCGGAGGGACATATACAAATATATTGCACAGTTGCATAGTTCAATAGCTCAAGGTCGAGGCTTGATGCTTGAGAATTTTGAAAGGCCATGACTAAGTGACTGCGTAGTTGAGCGGCAATCAGGATGTCAAGCTTGAGGCTTGAGCCTTGGAGTTTCCTGGTGCGCATTTCTGGAAGAGAAGAGGTCAAGTGATTGCATAATTGTGTAGTTCGGGAGCTCAAGGTTGAGGCTTAAGGACTGATATTGTGCATTGTGTAGTTGAGGATAGGTTGGAGACAAATATTGCATAATTCTGGAGCTCATGGGTTGGGCTTGAGAAATGAGATTGTGTAGTGCACAGTTATGGGAGTAAAATACTGCGCATTACGCAGTTCCAAGAGGCAAGGTTGCTACTTGAGTACTAAGACTGCGCAATACGCAGTTCAAGAGGGTTGGATGAGACTCAGTGGGCCAATTGGGAAATTTTCCCAGTTTTGGCTAAATGTGGGATCAATGAAATGAAGTTTAACAAGAACAACACTTGAGCATGATCACACACATTAATAACCTACTTTTCTCAATGCGATAACTCACCCCAACTGCGACACTAAAGATACACTTTGCGACCACAGTGACGAAACTTGTGTGATAGTGCTTGAAACTTTGGGAATGAGTCTGATACATGTTTACATGATAATAAAAACTCATTAGCACAAATATTACCCCTTGAAACAACCAAAACTACTTTTATACGATGCGCGACCCCTACCATGCTAAAAGACAACATTTTCTATATGAAAATAAAATTGTGAATGACACTTGTGATATGTGAACGACAATGGAAGAAACACATGCCATAGAAAATATAACATGAAAATTACACTAGGTAAAATGAAAGCAATCAAAATCAATAGTCAAAAACATGAAAACGACACTTGCGAAAGTAAAGGTGCACAAAACCAGTGGTTCAAAAATATCATCGAAATAGAAGTACAAATGCAGCCAGAAGTGAGAGACTGTAAATGTCAGTGTGCATTGACTGTCAAAATGGATTGAACATTGCACAAGCACTATATTTATGGAATTTTCTAGACCTATTCAAGCTTTGGTGAAGGAATGCACTCATGAATTAAATATGAACCAATCGCGCAGGTGACTTCGACATTTACAATCCAAGAAAGGATCTCAAAGACTGAACAAAGAATTAACCAACAACGAAGTGACTACGGAACAACCGATCATAAGATCCACAATAGGCTCCAAAATTCAAGTATTGGAAAAATTTTGAAGGGTGTTTGTCACAGCGAAAACACTTGACGACACACTCGTAGAAATCTAGCTTCTCTACCTTGGTGAATTCTTTGTGCAGGGTCTAATTTTTTAGGCAATATTGATTCATCATCTGGATTACTCCAACTTCCCAACTTACTTCATATGTAAACATAGTCCCCTTCATTCCTTCTCGGTTGAACACAAACATATGACCAGTAATGTCGTAATGTTTCAAGACAAGAAAATGGTAATGTAGCATGCAAGCTTTAGATTTTTAGAGTATATTTTTTCATATATGGTGTTTCTCTGCTGTTAGAAGGCTTGGACAGTACCCCTGCAAAGTCACTTTCAGAACACAAACATTGCTTCGCTTCCAGTGGGCCTTGATAGTACCCTGGTGGAGTTTCTTGCTTCACCTCCCTGTGCACCTATGTCGTCCTTTATTTATTTATTTTATATGGGACTATGCATCTACACTTATTAATTTCATGGTTAGAAGAGGGATCCTGACTTATTGAGAGAATAAGAGGTGGTTCCTTCATAGAAGCATATGTAAGACCTCTAATATTGGTTTGCGCATTTATATTTTCTCCTTGTAACTCTTTACTTAATTGGATCAGCATGGAAAACACTGAAACATAGAGAACTGATCGTAGGGATGAGGTTTCTAGAATAGACACGAACATCATGGTTCAACACAGAGATTTCCTCACACAAGGATAATATTTTCCATCAGAACATCATCAACAAAAGGATAACCAAGACAAAGAAGAAGCACTGAAGGTTAGCCAAATATTGCAGCGTCACAAGCGCTCTTTTATTTTTCCACATTGTCTTTCGAGCCAAAGGGAGCATCCTTCATGTGAATTCTTAATAAAAAAAAACATTAAAAAAGAGCCAAGACACAACAAGAAAACCAAAACCAAAAGGACAAAAAAAATGGTGGCTAAACCAAAAACAGAATGTGAGATAAAAGCTAGAAAACAAATGAAAGACTACGAAAAGCGAGTGCAGGATTCATGTGTAAGGGAAATTAATATGCAACTAGAACTACTCCTACCCTAACTAGCCATAAGTTCAAGGTCACATATAATGAAATTTACAATGTAGCCATTGTAGCTGCTCCTGATCTGCATACACAAAGATACGATCGATTAAAAATGATATAAATTAATGTGCAATAGAAAAGATAAGATCTTGATTAATTTTCACAACAAATATAAGGTCTTTCTTGTCAGCAGAAAGATGTGTCATACTCACTACTTCCACCCAACTTGTGATCTTATCTTTTCGATGAAAATTACAAACATACAAACATCGGAAGTTCCTAATGAATGCACCTTCATATATGCCATACTTCTTAGTAAGCATGAGAAAAGACCGTAACTTGTTATTAGAAAAATGGATTGCTAATTAATATGCTTCCAGGAAATAATATATTGGATCGTGAAATTTGAAACGATCCTCTTGAAAACCCCAAAATCCTTGAAAATGTGAATTTTCAATTAGAAGCAAAGGGTCAAGATGAGAATCTTGTGAGGGAAAGTGGATCTGATCATATTCAGCTCGCATTTCAAGACAATGAGGACCTCACATAACCATCAGTGAGATGATAAACCATAAATATCAAATGATATAAAACAACTGTCGTTGGATGTGTTGATTGAAAAATGGTAAGTTGAATGACAGTCATCAAAGACAAAATCATGATCAGATGGGCTAATTAAAGCATCATATTCTAAATTAGCAGTTAAAAAAGATAAATTAATTTGAACAGCTCTGAAAATGCTCTGAACAATAGAACCAACTTCCTCGCATGTCAAATGTGACAAACAATTTCCTGTAACTGGTGGAAAATTATATAATCATCGAAATCATTGAAAGAATTGAAAAGTAATGCTAGTATAATAAATATATGAAACCATTCAAGATGTAATGGATGAAAAATAGGATCTTTATTCAACAAGTAACTCAAGAACTTGCTAACACTCAAGAGGATTTCTGATGTCATGAATACATTCACCAGAAAAACTAAGAGATAATTATCCACCATAGCACCAAAAAAATATGCATTCTTTGGCCAAAGATAATCTTCAAATCGATCAACTTCATAATTATGCACATTCATAAAAGGTATACACTCTACACCAGAATTTGATACAAGAAATTTGCATGGGGATGATTTCACAACAATAGTATGATCAGAAACCCAATCTCAAGAAATAGAAAAATATTAATGAGAAACCCTGAAATCCTAAAATCCATCAAGAACAAGTTTGTATCCAGTGAAAAAATATGAATGAAATAATTCTGCGAGAAAATCCAGATTAGACATGGTTCAGGAACTTTACTAGGATCAGAGAAGTTGAAGTGCCTCGACTTCTTGATAAGTTACGGGAACTTTGAAAAAATAATTTAAGAACATTTTACAAATTGAGCAAGATCAAAAATTCCATGTGGATAGTTTTTATCGATTAAGTCAACGAGATCACCATTATCTGGTTGGCATTATCTACATCATTGGTTTAGTCATATTTTTCAAATTCAACAAATAGATTACTCAAGTCATAATATTCTTCTAATTGCAAGTTTTAGGATGTATGAATCAGAAAAATATCATGATTTCATTGAGTCGGAGAGATTCCCTCATACGAGCAAATAGATGGTAAGGGATGGAATGGATGCCTATAACTTCATCGTTTTCTTCTTCATCAAGGATATTCTCACTATCCTATGTCATTTCAAGATTCAACTCATGAGATAGCACTCTTGAAGAATATGAAGAGCCTACATCGCAAGTTGATGCATTGTAAACAGTACAGCACAAAGTATATGGAGGTAAAGAGGAAGGAGTGTTCACAAGTGAATCTTCTTTGAACGAAATAGATTTGAGATCTAAATCTTTCGAAACAAAATCTTCAAGATAAATTGAAAGATCAGATGGTGCGCTTAGGAATTCATCATCATATATATCAATGGAGTCATCCTCATTAGAATTATTGTTTTCCAAGACTTCAGATTGATTAGGAGAATTGATTATATATGATTGACAACCAAGATTACCAGATTCATTATCAGCCATGAATGAAGAAACACCATCTTCATGTAGATGATTTTGAAAAAGAGAAGAAATATTGAAATAATATTCACCTTCCTGCTCCTCTACTTATGGAATGTGACTACCTTAAACCTATTCACTGCTTAGATTTGGAATAGTTTGATCAAGTAAATCATGGGGCAAGGGATCATGAGAAAGAGGTGATATAGAATGAAAGGAGTTCAAATCATATTCAAGGCTTGATTCACGAGCATTAATACCATCTTTAGGAATGAAATAATTAGTCTTCACCATAGGCTTCATTATCCATTCCAGGATTTCCTTCATGGGGTTTGAGTCGTGAAGAGTAGAAGGAGGATGAGAAGATGGATTAGGAATTTGATTTGCGGATTTTCCAACTTTATTATCATCACAAGGAGGCACTCTCATCAGAACTGGAAAAGGAGGAGGAAAAGGAACAAAAGGAATAATAGCTTCCTACTCTGAAATTAGAAGTGTCTGACAATTTGCAAGAATTTGGGAAGTAGAGACATTATGGGGTTCAGATTCACCATGCAAAGAGATATGAACCAAATGCTTAAAATTTTGTTTAAATAAATCCCAATATGTTTCTTCTCTAGGAAATTCATAACAAAGGTGAAATAATCAATTACATAAATATTCAATTGATTCAGTAGGCTTCACTCTTAGTAGATTAATTCTTTTAAGAACATCTTGGTAATCATACCTATAAAATTATTTATGAATCTCCTTCACAAGTTGCTCCATTGAATGGATAGAAGCAGCAGGTAATGTATGACACAATATCTTAACATGATCTTCAAATGTGAGGGTCAGAAATCTAACCATGACATCCTTACAAAGTATTCCATTAGAAAAAAAAATTAACAACTTGAAATAGATGTTTGTGAAGAGTTAATTCACCCTCGCCATCAAACTTAAATTGGGATAGGTTATGAATAACTACCACGGGGATGGTAAGATAAAGCTCTTTAGAAAAACATCTCAGGATTATGATTTTGGAAAGAACCATTTTGAATAAAAGATTCAATGCAGACTCAATGGGAACAACCTGTCATTTGGCCCTCCTTCTAGACCCATTTGTTGATGGTGCTGGAAATTCTTAAACCAAGGGGTTCTCCCCGATGTGAAATCCTAAGTAGACCTCACACCGTTTTAGGAGCCCCATTCAGATTATCAGCCCAACTTCCATGTATCCTTGTATATTTTCCTTGAATACAAAGTTCAGCACAAGAGAGTAATACACAGATATTTCCAGATCAGCAAGTGAGCATAACTTGTGAAATATTCAACTGCTGAAAGTATCAAGGTGCTTCTACCAAAATGGAAGAGAAAAGTGGGCCCTTTAAAGACAAGTAATGGTACTGATCTAGAAAAGACACATGAATATATACATATGAATGAATTGTTGATAAACCAATGAAATAGTTCACGAAAGCAACGATTTTTAAAGAAAATAAAACACACTTGCAACAAGATAAGTACCAAAGCCACCGAAATAGTTTAATTTCCTTAGTACATATGAAAACAACATACATCACAAACATTCAAATAATATTCTTACATTATTCACGACATATTCATGAAAGTGTGTTAGCTCAATGAGCTTTTGAACTAAGAAAAACTTTCTTGATACATCAAGATAGTGAACACCACTAGCCCCAATAGTGGAGCATTAGAGCAGTCACTCACTCCTCCAAAACAACTATATTCCTCTCCAATTCCTGGTAGGAGGATCCAAGGTGAAAAGTCCTTTGTGTGAACAATGAGGGTGTATATATAACAAATGAGGTGATCATTCACATCCCTTGTGACTTTCGGACTCCCCTCGTGATTATTCGACTTCTCTATGACCTTTTGACTTTCTACATGAATTTTCACATTACATGGATGACTCTTGGACTTCCACTTTACATTACATTTCTCCCATATAGAATTTACATAATCCAAAAAATGATGTGGCACATGATGAATCGTGACAGGACATAACATGAAAATGATGACATGGATTGCATGATGATGTGGCAGTGCCAAGTTGTCCTTCTTATTGTTGTTTGCTCTGTATCTCCTTGAAAGATAGAACGTGATCTATTCTTTCACCTCCATATGGCTTGTGAATCATTATGGAGTCTTCATGTGGTCCTAATATTTGATCTTTTGTTGCAATCTATTGTTCCTTCATCTTCTCGCCTAATCATCATCTTATAATTTCATTTCCATAGGTGTCTTCTAGCATGGTCTCCTTCTCCTTTTCCTCCATCATCATCTTGTCATGATAATATAGAGTACCTTCCACTGAAATTCATTCATGACAATATGATATCAGTCCAAATATCCCCTAGTATAACATGCTTTATGATAGCCACTGATTGAGCTGTAATCGGGTGATAGGCTGGAAGACAGGCCCAGGAATTGCGCAGTTTCGCAGCTCAGGATGTCAGGGACCAAGACTAAGCCTTGAGATTGCGGAGTTGAGGGGCCCAAGGTGTCAGGCTGAGGGCTTCAGGATTGAGGTTTCCCAATGCACAATTTTGGAGGGAGAAAGACCAAGGGACTGTGCAATTGCATAGTTCAATAGCTCAAGGTTGAGGCTTAATGCTTTAGATTACGCAATGTACAGTTCTAGAAGGCCAAGGCTAAGTGACTATGTAGTTAAGGGGTTCAAGATGTCAAGCTTAAGGCTCAAGCCTTGGAGTGGCCTTGCGCACAAATCCTAAAGGAGAAGAGACCAGGTGATTGCATAGTTGTGTAGTTCAGGAGCTCAAATTTGAGGCTTGAGGACTAAGACTACGCAATGTCTAGTTCAGGCTCAGCTAGAGATAAATATTAAACAATTATGGAGCTCAAGAATTAGGCTTGAGCACTAATATTGTGCATTTCACAGTTCTTGGAGGTAGAGATTTTTCATTGTGTAGTGCCAAGAAGAAAGTTTTTTTCTTGAGGACTAAGACTGCGTAGTGCGCAATTCAGGAGGGCTAGATGAGGCCGAGTAGCCTGATTGGGAAGTTTTCCCAGTTTTGACTAATTGTGGGATTAGTGAAATGAAGTTGAATAATAATGATATTTGAGCATGATGACACACATGAACAACATACTTTTCTCAACGTGACAACATTGCGACAACTCACCCCAAGTGTGACACTATTGATACAGTCTATGACTGTTAGCCTCTCTAAAATAACAATAATAAATCCAAAAAAATAAATTAATTAATTAATTATTCCTAGTTAGGAATATGTTCCTAACTCTTGGGTTGTTGGGTTGTTCCTCAAATATTGGAGTTGGTTTAGGAACTCCTATCTTGATGGGTTTTTGGTGAGAAATTATCTCAACCAAAAGAGTCCAAGATAGCATGGACTATCATCTCTCATCTATTTAAATTGTAAATTAAATTCTTTTAATAAGAGAGAATACATGAAGAAGCCATGAAGCTTCTGCCTTTTCCGCCAATGTTTTGTCTAGTTTCATATCTATGTTTTCTGCAATATGTTTCTGAGTTATTTTAATTTGTATCATGTGGTATCAGAGCCACGGTAGTGAGAGCTCGGATTTCAGTGCTGTGTTGTGAATGTGAAGAAATAGTGCGAGTTGCATGTGAAATAGAGCTTGCATGCTTGGAGCGCGTGATCTGGAGCTGGTGATTTAGTGCAGAGGAGGTGTGGCATATAGATCTTTTTGGAGTGCAAGTAAACCATCAGCGTGAACCAGCATCGACCGGCGTGGAGCGTGGATGCTGTGACCTGTAGACTTGCTGCAAGATTCGTGGTATCAATTGGCATGGACAGAGAAGCATGCTTTATGTGTTGACCATCACCAGATCTCAATTCTATTCAGGTAAATCTTTGGTTTAGCAGAGAAAAATTTTAGTAAATATTAAGGGTCGCCTTATAGAGTGAAATTGCATCTGCAACAACATCGAAAGTCTAGTTTTTTAGGCGCACGGTATCATTTGCAAAGTCCTTTAGCGGCCTTACAATAGCATTCAATTTGCTAAACACACCATACTTCCACTCGATCCTGTAATTTGTTAGAAGAGTGAAATTTGCAAGTTTTCCATGTTCCAGATCCTCCTCAAGGTCTTGTGTGTCGAGTGCCGCTCTCCATACACTGCCGTCATACCATACGACAGCATCTATTACTAGGCCCTTGTCTTCATAGCAATCCTCTTATTTCTGAAGATAATAAACTCTGTTTTTGAAGATCTTCACGCTCAAGCGAAAGGAAGTGCATTTCTGTGTGTGAAGGGCAGGTCCAATGAAGATCAAATGCGTAGATTAAAATGCGTGAGGATCCACATGCACACGCTAAATATGAGGCACAATTGAAAGTTTTTTATTAAGTTTGAGTTGCAGCCATCGTCGTTTCCAATACCATCATCAAGAGTTGTTGTTGAACAGCATCACCTACGAAGGAGGAGCTGTATACAGTTATATAACATTTTTTTATATAAGAGCATGTATACAATTACATTTTGTATGTCTGCATGTTAATTTAATACACAATTTGGAGCTTTGCGTGCTGGAAACGTTCAAGGAGCATTTTGACAAGCATTGAAGTTTTTGCGAGTTGAGAATTTCTACGAATTGAGAATTGCCTGCGAAATTGTGATTTCTGGAGTTGAGCGTTTCAATAGCAAGCAAACGGGAATGGACACTTCTGCACCATTTCTTAGGATTTTTTGCGTCATGATCGACGAAGAGTTTGAGAGCAGCCCCTCAATGGGAACAATGGCTCCTCGAACCCATAGAAGCAAGCTGAATATTTGATTGTGCACTGCAAATTTTTTCATGCAATTTTATTAGCATTTCTTGAATTTTTGTGATATCGTTTCATGCCTTTTAAAAAGATTACCTGTAAAATTCTTCCCACACTTTTATAATGCTACCCAAAGAACTTATCATTGATTCACCACCCCAGAATATATTCATGAATTATCAAAACCTTGTGGTCGATTGTACGCGGCATTGCCCAGCAAAATCTTTTTGATAAACATGTGGCCTGTACGGTTTGATTCAAATTTCTGGATCTCGGTGTCTGCATGTAAGGAATGGACAACAACGCATCTTGTATTACAGTGTCATTTCAAAGATTGCAAGATGTGTGCACAACAACTTACGCTGTTTGGAAAATTGGGAATTGACATCTGACATCAACGCTGTCGGATTCTGGATTAAGCTTAAACCCTGTGGTCACAGCCAGCAGATTTGATTTGATTACGTTGGATTGGAATGGAACATTTCCATCCATATCCCCTACCCTGCTATTTCAGCGTTTTGATTTCTTAATAACTGCGAACTGGATTTGCAGTGTGACGGTATTAACCAGTTGGGAATATAAGGCGGCATAGTAGAATATTGGACACCTTTAAATGCTTGCATCGATCCCGTGAGTGAGTACAGGTGGCTGGATCATCTCAAATCGTCACAGCCTTCTTTTCAAACCCTAATTATATAGTGAGACAAAACCTACCCTGATTTGAGTGAGTGATTGAGTGCCTTAAGATTCAAATTGAGTGAGTGAGATTTGGGGTAAGTGGAGTAATTTTTAATATGTTTTTCTTATGCCTTGAAGAAAGTTCATAAAACTTTTAAAGTTTTGTAATGAGGACTATTATTTATGTAATGGTGAAAAGGGTGTTTTTTTTTTTTTTTAATGAGTGAATGGGAGAGAGAAAATGTGACTCTCTTTGTAATTGAAGAAATAAGGAGTGTTTCCATTTGTATTTGGAGTGATAAGGTGCATTAAATTTTGTAAATTTGAAGAATATTTTGTGGAGATATAAGGTGCATATTTTGTAAATTTGGAGTGATAAGGGAAAGTCATTGTTGTGATTCGAAGTACCATTTTTTCTTTGAGAGAGATTGAGTCGATGAATATCCATATTTTGAAGACAAATTGCTTTCAAAGGGTTGTCAGCTTGGCATTATCATTGCTTCAGATGTAATCAGTGATTAATAAAGATATCATTTTTTTGGTGTTGATGTGTCTTAGATCCGCCCAAAATAGAATAAGGGTATCTTAGGTACACCATGTGTGTTTGATGGCACATGTTTTTTATGGCTTCATGATTTTGATTTTTGATTTGTGTCTAGTTGTGACACATTAATAATTTCATACATAAAGCAAGCACAACACTTATAACAAAATAGTTGCAAGATCAACACATGCATCTGCACAACTTCAACATATAATCAAATATTGTCTACATCCGCATTCACTTCATCAAGTTCATGTACCTGCACACTCAAAAGTCTACATTAGCGTTGTTATACATTCTTTTCAGAACTTGTAATCAAATTCATTATGTTATGTTAATCATTAAAAATTCATTGTTAATGAATTTTTAAGAAGACAACTGAATTCATTATTTTAAAGTGAATCATTGTAAGCTTTCTTGGGTGCATTGTCGACAGTTTTCGACACCCTTCCTTTACACAAAATCAAGTGAGTGCATGAGTTTTCAAATCAAACAAGAAACAAGTTTACATCTCCTGCAAGCAAGCGCGATTATTCATTCAACCAATTTGCATCAATTCAGTACAATGATCAAACCTTCAAGCGAGCCAGAGTGAAGTTTATTGTAGCAATCTAAAACAATCAAGCGAGTTGAGATCGACATCAAGCGAGCGTGGTTATTCATTCGAGTGAGCATAAAGTCATCATGTAAGTCAAGTGCGTGATTAAACAAACGCGATCGTCATCAAGCGAGCGTGAATTCCAGAGTTTAAGCAAGACAATTTTACAACTCTAGCAAGTGCAATCAGTAACAAATCAAGCGAGCATGCCACATTCAAGCGAGCCTGTCATTCAAGTGAAACAGTTCAAAGTACGACATCTCTAACAAGAGAGCCTGTTTTCAAGTGCGCAAGTTCAGATGGCGCAACATATTCAGTTGTTAAACTTTCTTCATAGTTTGATCATCTCCAATGATGAAGACATGGTGCACGTCAGCAAAGTCACTCTTGCTGATCTTTCACGGCATCTACAACAAACACATGACACCATTGAGTTTCTTCAACTCGAGTCGCAACTTCAAAGGATTGAATTGCAAGAAAAGAGTGATAATTTCAAGTCTTTGCACCATCCAAATGATAAGTCATTCATTCAGACAGCTTCAAGTGTCAAATTTGTTCCAGTTTCAATTTCTTCCAAGCCCATCATCAAGCCTTGGGAAGAAATTCAGAATAAAAAGAATCGACGAGGCTTAGGATATGTCCAAAATGACGCCAACTTACATATTCCCGACAAGCCCATTCAGTTCGTCAGTGCGGGATTTCTTGAACAGATCCCCTCAGCACATTCAGAGACAGTTGCAGACAACCAACAGTGCATGCAACCCAAAGTTTCCGAAAAAGAGAATTCCACACAACCTGAAGTTGAAGACAAACCAAAATGTTCTCATTGTCAGAGAACCAGTCATATGGAAGATCAGTGTTTTAATCTCCATCCCTGTCGCCATTGTGGCAAGTCCAATCATTCCTCAGAAAAATTTCGCAATCAACACAAATCACCCAGATTGAAGATACATTATGAATGGATCGACCCTTTGGAATGGTCATCCACAGTTAAAAGATTGCTTCAGTTCTACAACCACATACGATCACACATTGTGCAACCAACAGTGAAAAGATGATGGTACTCTCATGCAGTTGAATGGGGGAGTACAACAGTGTAAAACTCCTACACTTCAAGGGGGGGAGTTCAGCAATATTTTTCAGAGAAGTGTCTCTCCTTTCAGCTGACAAAGGGGGGAAAATGTCAATAAGATTGACAATGGTTGTCAGACTGAAAGTCTCAACAAAACCAGCAATTTGTTAGTGGGCATCAAAAAAATTTCTAGTGGGCAATCGACAGCAAAGAAGCAGTGGACAGTTTTCAGCACAGCAAAAGCAACAGTGAGTTGTTTTTGTCATCATCAGCCAGTGGGCTTTGAACAAATTTTTTCAGTGGACAAAGGATGCTGCTTTCATGAAAAAGACAGATAGATCCTTTTGAAACTTGGCACTTGATGGAATTTTAAAGAGAAATTCAGACATGAATCAGACATACAACTAACTCATGGTCTCTTCAGATTGCAGTTTTTCAGCATCCAGCTTTGGTAGTTTTTCAGGCAATGTTTTTTTAGGATCAACATGAGAACTTGGAAGATGGTTCCTCGTTCTTATTTTGGATTTGTCATTGAAGGGGGGAATGTTAGCCTCTCTAAAATAACAATAATAAATCCAAAATAATAAATTAATTAATTAAATATTCCTAGTTAGGAATATGTGCCTAACTCTTGGGTTGTTGGGTTGTTCCTCAAATATTGGAGTTGGTTTAGGAACTCCTATCTTGATGGGTTTTTGGTGAGAAATTATCTCAACCAAAAGAGTCCAAGATAGCACGGACTATCTTCTCTCATCTATTTAAATTGTAAATTAAATTCTTTTAATAAGAGAGAATACATGAAGAAGCCATGAGGCTTCTACCTTTTCCGCCAGTGTTTTGTCTAGTTTCGTATCTATGTTTTCTGCAATATGTTTCTGAGTTATTTTAATTTGTATCAATGACGAAAGTGATGAAATTTGTGCGACAGTGCTTGAAAACTTAGGAATTAGTGTGATACATGTTTACATGATAAGAACAACTCACTAAAACAAAGGTTACCCCTTGAAACAAACCAAAACTAATTTTATACGATGTGTGACGCCTACCATGCTAAAAGACAACATTTTCTATATGAAAATAAAAGTGCAAACAATACTTGTGATATATGAACGAAAATGGAAGCAACACATGCCAGAACAAAGATAACATGAAAACGACACTAATTAAATTGAAAGCAAGCCAAAGCGACAGTCAAAAACATGAAAAAGACACTCGCAAAAGTGAAGCTAAGAAAAAAGCAACAGTTTGAAAAACTCACCGAAATAGAAGTACAAATGCAGCCAAAAGTTAGAGATTGTCGATGTTAGTGCACACTGACTGCCGACATGGATTTAACATTGCACAGGAACTATCATGATGGACTGTGTTAGACCTGTTCAAGCTTGTGTGAAGGAATGCGCTCATGAATTCATTATGGACCAAGCATGTGTGAGCATGTGACTTCAACACTTACAATCAAAGAAAGGAGCTCAAATACTGAACAAATCATTAACCAACCAAGTGAATACGGAACAACCGATCACAAGATCCAGAGTAGGTTCCAAAATTAAAGTATAGGAAAAAAATTGGAGGGTGTTTGTCGCAACAACATTTATATTATAGTTAATTCTATGTGTAATTTAATTATTGCATTAAGCTTTGGATGGTGTGAAAGCTTACTCCCTGGACCGGTCCATTAGTTTAGCATGGAAGTGAAATATTTTCTTTGTTGTTACAATTTGGATTGCACTTCCTTTTATGTGTACATATTGAATGAGTAATGGTTTTCATGATTGTTGTGAGAGTGGTTGAATGATAGAGTATCTTATTTTCCATTATTTCTTCACATTGAATCTGTGTGGAGTGTGTAACAACTTTGTCGATCGCTAAGAGTGTGTGTGTAATGACCTTAGGTTGAGTTTCTTTTATACTAGTCATCATTTGCCTTAGCATAGAATTTGTTGGAAAATCTTGTAAAAATTAAAGCCCACCTGGATCGATAATTAAATGTAAGAGCAGATCGACCAACATTAAAATGCAAACAATATAAAATTAATTAAGTTAACAAAGTTTCTTATTCAAATCATTATGAGATATGGCCATTGATATTTTATTAACTTTTATTTCTTTGCAAACCTATGTTGATAAAAAATGAATGAAAGGCGCATTCAAGTAATCCTAATTTTTTTTGCCAACAATTCATACCATATCTTGACAATTATATTAACTAAACAAAATATACAATATTTACAGCCATGAGGTTCATCTCTACCTCAGAACGAGGAAACCAAAGAGAAAAATCAAAATTTCTCTACCCGTGAAGGGGAAAACTAGAGCTTACAACTTCTAAATTGTTTCTAAAATATGTGTGACCATAAAAATCACACATGAGGGTTGAGCCTTGTGATGTCTAAATAGTAGCCCAAGGGGTGGTAGAAAATGTGAATTGCACTTATGGGTCCAACATGAGGGGTTATATTGCATTGATGACCATTGATCCAAAAAAAGATATTTTTGTAAGCCATCAAACAAAAAGGAGAGATAAATAAACTTATGTTTATTAAGTGGTTGGTGGATAACGTGTTCCCCTGTGAAGAAAAACTTATGCTAAACTGGAGCCGCCACATGCCTGAGAGCTTCCATGAGCCTGCACTGAATTGGTATCCTCTGGAAGCTCCTCCACAATGAAACGCTCGTATGGGCTTGGCCGAGGGAGAGAATGTAGGAGAGCTTCAGTTGTTGGCATGGGAGTGAGGGGCACAAAGGGAGGCAGAGGAGATTTGTGAGGGGGGGAGGGGACGAATTGGCTGGAGGGGAGTGCGCGGGAGACATAGCAGGGGAAGGGAATTTGGGAGGGTAGTCAATATCCAGGTCTCTGGACAGACACTTCAGGGAGGAGGATGAGTGGATGAAGAGTGTAGAGATCTCAGTAATTCGGTTGGTGGCCTTAGTTTTAGCTTCTTCAATATCCTTCAGATGCTTGGCTAGGAATTTGCGGAGGGCCTAGAGGACGAATGTCCAGGGCGAGTCTCCTCTTATTCCATGGCCACCACCTTTCTACGAATGTGATCAGGTATGTTGTGGTCAAATAGAGTGGTTATGGAGGTGCCATCTAAGGTCATTGGGGGTCATCCATGACATTTTCCCCAAACTGGATGACGACCTCTCCTTCTGTCACCGCTCATGAGTGTGATGCAGGGGAAGCGAGGTGCAGGGATGAGGTTAGAAGGAGAGGCGAGGATCACGAGGGAAAGAAACCAAAGGAATAATAGCAAGGAAGCCACGTCATTTCAATAGAAAGAGCCTTGATCGACAGGGTGGTCCACACATTCCAAGGAGAGGGTACAGGTGGGGTAATGAGGCCAGGTGTTTTCCATGAGATGAAGTATGCCTTACACGTGCATTCAGTCGTCATTCTGCGAGGGAAATCACCTTTAGGTCACCCGAATCTAGGGGAATTTTGTTGTTATAGTTAATTATGTGTAATTTAATTAATTACAGTAATATTTGGATGGTGTGATAGCTTAATTCCTCGACTAGTCCCTTAGTTTAGTCTGGCAGTTAATTATTTGCTTTGCTATTATAATTTGGATTGTGCTTCCTTTTATGTGTGCACATTGAATGAGTGATGGTTTTTTGGAGTGTTGTGAGAGTGGTTGAATGACAAAGTAGCTTATTTTGTAGTATTTGTTTGCATTGAATCTATGTGGAGTGTGTAATAGCTTTATGATTGTTGAGAGTGTGTGTGCAATGAATTTGGGTTAATATTATTTTATCCTAGTCATCATCTTCCCTAGCATATAATTTGCGCGAAAATATTGTAAAAAATAAAGCCTACATGGATCAATAAATAAATGTAAGATTTGGTCGCCCAACATTAAATGCAAACAATATAAAAATAATGAAGTTAACAAAGTTTCTTATTCAAATCATTTTGACATACGGGCATTAATATTTTATTAACTTTTATGTCTTCACAAACATGTTGAAACAAAATGAATGGAATAAGAATTCAAGTAATCCTAATTTTTTCTGCCAACAATTCATACCATATCTTGAACACTTTAATGATATTGCAATAGGTAATTTGTATTGACAAAAATAATACTGAAGCATTTCAAATTTTACGTTTTAAGGATCGTCATTTTTTAAAACACAGATTATAAATAATTCTAAAAATTTATAAGACTTGATCATTAACATCATTGTCTACAATAATGTCATCCAGTGTATCATTGTCAATGTTCATATGATCTTTCAAGTATTTAATATTATCATCATCCTCGTCTTGAATTGCATCATCTCCATCATCATCGAAATTTGACTTTAGACCATCCATATTGTTACCAGATGTATTTGGATCATCATTTTCTATACCATCCATATTGTTGTCTTTTGTAACATCATGTAAATTTGTATTAATGTTGTCTTCTTGTGCCTGAACATAACCATCTTCAGCATCATCATGGATGTCAATTTATTTGATGTTATCTAATCTCTCTCTCTCATTTTTTTGGCCATCATTTTTTTCTCAGTATCCACTAATGCATCATCAACTACATGCCTTAATCTTGGATCATAATGTATGACAAATATCCATTTCGGGTCCAAATATCTTCATAGAAAAATACTTGCACATGAACGAGTACATACATATAGTAGATGTATGTTATAACAATTTTATTGATTAATAAACCCATGTACACATTCACAATAAATAATGTATTAATAGATTATTGATCACTACCTCTTCTAATTCTTTGAGTAAAAGTAATACCTGCTCACAATGAATTGGAAGAACATAAGGCTCCTCATCCTCCAGTAGGAACTTTGAGGAATCTATAGAAAACTATCCACTATGGGTATCATGTCTTCGTTTCCTCCTGAATGCTTCATACCATCTATACTTAAAAATACAACATTTAAAAGAGTGGTTATCCAACTCAATAATTTCTTGTATTTTACCAACATATTGTAGATTCTCTTCAATAATATTCTTATCTTTTGAGCTTGATTGACTAGATTGCTTGAAGTCAACCATGATGCCACAATCGAATGATTGTCTCTTTACATCTACACGTTTTACACGATAATGTCGACAATATGCCCACATTGATGGATATTTTATTGTATGTAAAAGACCATTTATTTCGGTTAAAAAAAATATAATGAAAAATATTAAAATAGTTAATAATGTCAAAATTGTAAGGAAACAACATTTTGTAAAATTTCAACTATACCTTTCTTTAACATCCTCTAGACATGTTGATTCCATATTTTGTTATGTTTGAATCTATACCTGCATCTTCTATTTTGTTTTGAATTTGTTCAGTAACCCATTCTAGTGTGCAACCTTTGGCACATTCCCCTTGCACATCAACAAGAAATGGGTTATTCCTTGGGGGGAAAGTGGATTTGATCATATTCAGCTCGCATTTCAAGACAATGAGGACCTCACATAACCATAAGTGAGATGATAAACCATAAAGATCAAAGGATGTAAAACAACTTTCATTGGATGTGTTGATCGAAAAATGGTAAGTTGAATGACAGTCATCAAAGACAAAATCATGATCATATGTGCTAATTAAAACATCATATTCTCAATTAGCAGTTAACAAAGATAAATTAATTTGAACAGCTCTGCAAATTCCTTGAACAATAGAACCAACTTCCTCGCATGTCAAATGTGACAAACCATTTTCCTGTAACTGGTGGAAAATTATATAATCATCGAAATCATTGAAAGAATTCAAAATTAATGCTAGTATAACAAATATACGAAACCAGTTAGGATGTAATGGATGAAAAATAGGATCTTGATTCAACAAGTAACTCAAGAACTTGCTAACACTCAAGAGGATTTATGATGTCATGAATACATTCACCAGAAAAACTAAGAGATAATTATCCACCATAGCACCAAACAAATATGCATTCTTCGGCCAAAGATAATCTTCAAATTGATCAGCTTCGTAATTCTACACATTCATAAAAGGTATACACTCTACACCAGAATTTGATACAAGAAATTTTGATGGGGATGATTTCACCACAATAGTATGATCAAAAACCCGATCTCAAGAAATAGAAAAATATTAATGAGAAACAGTGAAATCCTGAAATCCATCAAGAATGAGTTTGTATCCAGTGAAACAATATGAATGAAATAATTCTGCGAGAAAATCCAGATTAGACATGGTTCAGGAACTTCACTAGGATCACGAGAACATTACATAACCATCAACAAGAGTTGAAGTGCCTTGACTTCCTGATAAGTTACGGGAACTTCGAAAAAATAATTTAAAAACATTTTACAAATTGAGTCAAATCGCAAATTTCATGTGGATAGTTTTTATCGATTAAGTCAACAGTATCACCATTATCTAGTTGGCATTATCTACATCATTGGTTTAGTCATATTTTTCAAATTCAACAAATAGATTACTCAAGTCATAATATTCTTCTAATTGCAAGTTTGAGGATGTACGAATCAGAAAAATATCATGATCGCATTGAGTCGAAGAATTTCCCTCATACGAGAAAAGAGATGGTAAGCGATGGAATGGATGCTCTATAACTTCATCGTTTTCTTCTTAATTAGGGATATTCTCACTATCCTATGTCATTTCAAGATTCAACTCATGAGATACCACTCTTGAATAGCATGAAGAGTCTACATCGCAAGTTGATGCATTGTAAACAGTACAGCACAAAGGATATGGAGGTCAAGAGGAACGAGTGTTCACAAGTGAATCTTCTTTGAACGAAATAGATTTCAGATATAAATATTTTGAAACAAAATATTTTTGAGAAATTGAAAGATCAGATTGTTCACTTAGGAATTCATAATCATATATATCGATGGAGTCATCCTCATCAGAATTATTGTTTTCCAAGACTTCTGATTGATTAGGAGAATTGATTATATATGATTGACGACGAAGATTACCAGATTCATTATCAGCCATGAATGAGGAAACACCATCTTCATGCAGAGGATTTTGAAAAAGAGAAGAATATTGAAATAATATTCACCTTCCTACTCCTCTACCTATGGAATGTGACTACCTTAAACCTATTCACTGCTTAGATTTGGAATAGTTTGATCAAGTAAATCATGGGGCAAGGGATCATGAGAAAGAGGTGATATAGGATGAAAGGAGTTCAAATCATATTCAGTACTAGAGTCACGAGCATTAATACCATCTTTAGGAATGAAACAATTAGTCTTCACCATAGGCTTCATTATCCATTCCAGGATTTCCTTCATGGGGTTTGAGTCGTGAAGAGTAGAAGGAGGATGAGAAGATGGATTAGGAATTTTATTTGCAGATTTTCCAACTTTATTATCATCACAAGGAGGCACTCTCATTAGAACTGGAAAAGGAGGAGGAAAAGGAACAAAAGGAATAATAGATTCCTACCCTGAAATTAGAGGTGTCTGACAATTTTCAAGAATTGGGAAAGTAGAGACATCAGGGGGTTCAGATTCACCATGCAAAGAGATATGAACCAAATGCTTAAAATTGTGTTTAAATAAATCCCAAAATGTTTCTTCTCTAGGAAATTCATAACAAAGGTGAAAGAATCAATTACATAAATATTCAGTTGATTCAGTAGGCTTCTCTCTTAGTAGATTAATTCTTTTAAGAACATCTGGGTAATCATACCTATAAAATTATTTATGAATCTCCTTCACAAGTTGCTCGATTGAATGGATATAAGCAGCAGGTAATGTATGACACCATATCTTAACATGATCTTCAAATGTGAGGGTCAGAAATCAGATATGATTGAAATCAGTCTAAAAATCCTCTAGTATAACATGCTTTATGATAGCCACTGATTGAGCTGTAATCGGGTGTTAGGCTGGGAGACAGGCTCAGGAATTGCGCAGTTTCGCAGCTCAGGATGTCAGGGACCAAGACTAAGCCTTGAGACTGCGCAGTTGAGGGGCCCAAGGTGTCAGGTTGAGGGCTTCAGGATTGAGGTTTCCCAATGCACAATTTCGGAGGGACAAAGACCAAGGTATTGCATAGTTGCACAGTTCAATAGCTCAAGGCTCAGGCTTAATGCTTTAGATTATGTAATGCATAGTTTTGGAAGGCCAGGGCTAAGTGACTACGTAGTTGAGGGGTTCAAGGTGTCAAGCTTAAGGCTCGAGCCTTGGAGTGGCCTAGTGCATAGTTCCTAAAGGAGAAGAGACCAAGTGATTGCATAGTTGTGTAGTTCAGGAGCTCAAAGTTGAGGCTTGAGGACTAAGACTGTAATGTTCCAAAATTTGCACATAACAATTTGGAACATTATATTTTGCCACTTTCACTTAGAAGAGGAATAAATGGGTAAGGAGGCCCATGAATAATAAAAATATGAATAATTTCCACCTTAATAAGGAAGGGGATCACTTCAGGAGCTTAAATTTACTCTTACAAGTGTGAACAGAGGTAAAATAGATGAATACATAGTCAATTTTGACTAAGTCAACATGCATTCTTGAGGAGGAAGAGATCACCTAAGTAAACCAGTTCAATGTGAACAAGGATCAGCCTAAGACACACATATGTGAACTAGATTGAAGATCCTTAGTGTCAAAAGAGGCATTGGAGGTGGATTAGTTTTAGTTGACCAAAGTCAACAGCACAGCCCCAAGAGGAGGGAAGCTAGCTAGGGCAGCGCAGTTTTGAAAGAGGAAGCTTCATGAAAAAGTCACCTCAACATTATGTGGGGTCCGGGGTGAGAAGGCTCACCAAATATAAAAAGAAGGCATAGCATCAAAGGAGGATCATTTATATATTCAGATATTTTGGTCTAGATACCATTTGCATACTTCAGTTGTTTAGTCGAAGTTGCTGCACTGCTTAGTGCAAAGAATTCCCGTGCGGGAATTCCATCCTCTCTTTAGATTAGCTTGCTTAAGGGATCAAGAGGGAAGGATTAGAGCTTCATTTATGTATTTTTCTTGAGGCCATTCATCTACATTCAGCTGCTGCACAATCATCTTCAGAAAACTGCGTCCTTTGTGTAGCAGCAGCAGCAACACAGCTGCACCCTTTGATTTAATGCAAATCCTTGAGGAGGAGGTGTTCATTTCCCTCCGGGAGTTTTAATAAGAGGCCTAGGGCCATTTCTTTTTATTATTATGATATTTCATGTCATTTACAACCATTTTTAATACAAATATGCAGTAACTACGTTATTTCTGCAGTTCTTTTGTTATTCATGTATTTTGCCGGAAACCCTTGTCAGGTATCTTTCTCCTTGTGTATAAGTGCTTAAATATCCATTTATTTGTTGTATGACTCATTTAAAATCTATATCAGAATTATCTCATAATTTTTTCAGAAACCCTTTCAGAAAATACTCTCTCTATGCTTCGGAAAATTCTGCTTACTCCAAGTCTTGGGAAATCAGTGTTTTAAAGCCTGGTTTGGGAAGGAGGAGTTGTTTAACTAATATAGAATCATTTGTTTAAGCTGAAATTCGGATCATAGGTCCCTCTTGACCTAATATATCAGATACAACCGCTTCCCACCCTTATTTTGATGCAGATATTTGAATATACACATTTTAGGTCCAAAATCATCACTTTTCCCCACCTTTTTGCCCATAAAACGTTGTATAAGGTTGTTGTTGCTGTATCAACTGAAGGATTTGTTATTGAACATATTTTATGACATTATTTGATGCTGAATAACCATTTTTTTGTCAAATATTGCTTATTTCCCCAATTGGGAACATTACAGTGGTATTAGAGCATGATCTTTGGCTCAGCCTGTGGCTTCATGCCAAAATGCTGACTCCCTGAAGGAGGAATATTTACATAGCTATAAACAGAGCCTGATAATGGGCTAGATATCCTCCGGATCTCATCCTCTCTTTAGAGGTGACATATCCGGTAAATGCCCTCTCAGTCCATCTCTGAAATAGCCTTGTTCATATTTCCATCAAAGGGTTTCTTCAGGGGTAGCTTCAAGCAAGGTCAGAATGATGGAGAGGATGAGTTTACTCTCATCCATATTTAGATCCAAGAAGAGAGGAGAAGATAAATACAGTGAAACTCCAAGAGGGTTTCAAGGAGGAGAAAATTGCGGTGAGACCTCTAGAGGGTTTCAAGAAGCAAAGGCAGATGCATGCACTTCTTGTTCTTAGAGAGGAAGTGAAGAAAAAGGAGACCAATTAGAGCATGAAAATATAAGTGGGTATTTGGCAGAATACAAGTGCCAACCTAGGGCTTCCAAAGAAACCCTAGATTTTCCTCAGTTTATTCAACTGAGAGAAGAAAGAAGACCCACACCACCATGGGAGGAGGCAAGTACCAGTGCTGCCATGACTTTGAGAGAGCAGCCATCTACACCAGAAATTAGATCAGCCAACATATTTAAGAAAGGACCTCTTGCAGCTATAGAAGATGTCCCAAAGACTCACAGAGGTATGCGTAAATTTCCATGTCTTAACATTTCAAGAAATTCTATGGAAAGGGTTGGAAATTTGTTTGCATATGGCCCAAGATCAAATGATGTTGCGGAGATAAAGCAGCAAGATTGCACTGCGTTGGGCAAGCTTTAATGGTTCAAGGGAGATTTGAACCAGCAACCTCATGTTTCACTAATGAGCTACACACAACCCTTGAGGTTGGAGTATGATCTTTTGGAGGATGACATAAGCTTTGGGAGGAAGTATGAGGCAGCAACTATGTCATTGGGGAGACTATCAGTGCTGCCAAACAATAGCAGTAAGGAGGCTTTGCCTTCAAGACACTTGGATCCTTATGGGTTCAATATGATCAGTGGTGAGAGATATTCTTTAAGAGGTCTCCAAGGAGTGGCATTCCAACATTCCCTGAAATGCAAGAAGAAGAGATTGATTGCGGAGGATGTTGATCTTCTTTGGATGGGTACAAAGATGGAGAGGGGTAGGAGGCATCCCTTGGTGGCTAAGTGGAAGTGGATAGATGGCAAGAAGCTGGAGAGTTACTTGCAACTCTATGATATCGGGCAGCAAGAGGCAAGACTGCGCTGGCTACTCTTGAGAGAGTTTGGCCAACATGAGGCATATCCTTTTCTCAAGGGTGTGTGGAGGGAAAGAGATTGGTAGGATACTTTCATCATGGGGCAGCAAGAAGTGTGGATGCATTATGATGGTAGGGTCATTTTTTTCACTATAGCAGTTGTATGGTGGAGGTATGACGAGGTAGCAAAGCTATTTGTTGCTTTGGAGGATTAAGAGAGAGAAGAGGCAAAGTTGCTCTCACATTTTGCATGATGTTGCAATGGGAGGAGATGGCAACATTATGAGAGGAGTATTTGACATTGAACATGTTAGAGGATGGATTTATGAGTTGGAAGGAGCCTATTTTCATAGGCCAATAGTGTTGTCACTTGGGAGCATGAGTTTATTGGTGGGATGTCCTTAGGATCAATTCATATTTGATGCACTTGGTGGGCATAGAGGAGGTGAGATTGATAGAATGGTGGATGGACTCATTGGTTGCTGTGATATGCTCACTTTGACTTGGATTTCCAAGCATAAGAGGGAGGATTTTCATGGGACATGTGATTCACCCCTCTTCAGATTGATATGCCACACCACTATGGAGAATTCATCTATGGATCCTGTGACCATCTTGCTTCCATCACATGGTAAGAACTTTGTTGTTGCACTTATTGATTGTTCATCACTATATTTGTATAATCTTACCATGTCCTTGCAGTGCATTGCTCTACAAAGGGGCAAGTTTTTCTTTGGGCTCCATGGTCCATCTTTGGCCAGTTATTATGATGGAGATAGCCATCTAATGTATAATCCAGGCAAGTATATAGTTTCTTCTTATGTGCTCAATTGACATATTCAACCATATACTATTTACTAGTGGGTGTGATGACTTATACAGCAATCCATTTGTCAAGAGACAACTTGCCATACTTTTTTGTGAAGCTGCAGTGGGGAAGACTGCGCTATGACCATTTGGGATACTGTTGGTACACTCCAGCACTACATAGAACCTTCAACTTTCCTATCATAATGATATTTATCATGGTCCTATTTATTGATGATATTATTTCCTATATAGGAAGCATGATTGGAGGAGGAACACATGGAGTGGGTGTGTTCTTGGGGGAGGAGCATCCCCAAATTTTCTGTGTTACATGCTCGAAGGGGAGCATGGGAGAGGACATGGCCTCTACAGCAACATATTTGTGTCTTAATGAGGAGGGCCATGAGATGGATGAGGTGCTTTATGATGATGATTCTTATCCATCATGTATGAGATGGGTTGGGCCAGCTTGATTCACAGCGCTGGGAGAGGGACCTTTGGAGGTCTAGCTTCCTTCTTGTCATTTGAGGGCAACATGATGGCAGCCCAAGATCAGAAAATCCTTTACACTTGTCTTAAGTGGAAAGGAAAGCAGCGTGGGGTAGGCTACTATGTCTACCATGATCATAATTTCAGCCCACCTACCTTATCGGAGCTTCAGGTGGAGGATGATTACATGAGTTACCATTTTGGAAGGTGGCTCATTTTGCTTGGTTGATAGCTTGGGGAGGAGGAATTCAAGTGGGTATTATGAATCCCAATCTATATCAGCCTTCATGCCCAAGAGAACCTTCAAACAGCCCATTGTTGCCTCCATGGATGATCCACTGTCACATAATGCCAGCTATTTGGATAGCTTACATACTTGGGAGAGGCAACTTGGAGAGATGTTGATGATGTAGCACTTTGATCATTGGATACTTTCATCTTATGAGATTGTTGTAGGGGGAGAAGAGGGTGCTCTTCATTCCTATCCTTGTAGTTTCTTGAGGACAAGCAACATTTGGGAGGGGAGGACTATAATGTTCCAAAATTTGCACATAGCAATTTGGAACATTAGATTTTGCCACTTTCACTTAGAAGAGGAATAAATGGGTAAGGAGGCCCATGAATAATAAAAATATGAATAATTTCAACCTTAATAAGGAAGGGGATCACTTCAGGAGCTGAAATTTACACTTACAAGTGTGAACAGAGGTAAAATAGATGAAGACATAGTCAAGTTTGACTAAGTCAACATGCATTCTTGAGGAGGAAGGGATCACCTAAGTAAACCAATTCAATGTGAACAAGGATCAGCCTAAGACACACATATGTGAACTAGATTGAAGATCAATAGTGTGAAAAGAGGCATTGGATGTGGATTAGTTTTAGTTTACCAAAGTCAATAGCGCAGCCCCAAGAGGAGGGAAGCTAGCTAGGGCAGCGTAGTTTTGAAAGAGGAAGCTTCATGAAGAAGTCACCTCAACATTATGTGGGGTTCAGGGTGAGAAGGCTCACCAAAGATAAAAGGAAGGCATAGCATCAAAGGAGGATCATTCATGTATTCAAATATTTTGGTCTAGAGACCATTTGCATACTTCAACTGTTTAGTCAGAGTTGCTGCACTACTTATCGTAAAGAATTCTCGTACGAGAATTCCATCCTCTCTATAGATCAGCTTGCTTAACGGACCAAGAGGGAAGGATTAGAGCTTAATTTCTGTATTTTTCTTGAGGCCATTCATCTACATTCAGCTGCTACACAATCATCTTCAGAAAATTGTGTCCTTTGTGTAGCAGCAGCAACACAGCTGCACCCTTTGATTTAATGCAAATCCTTGAGGAGAAGGTGTTAATTTCCCTCCGGGAGTTTTAAGAAGAGGCCTAGGGAAATTTATTTGTATTATTCTGATATTTCATGTCATGTACAGCCATGTTTAATACAGAGATGCAGTAACTGCATTATTTCTGCAGTTCTTTTGTTATTCATGTATTTTGCCGGAAACCCTTGCCGGGTATCTTTCTCCTTGTGTATAAGTGCTTGAATCTCCATTTATTTGTTGTTTGACTCATGTAAACTCTATATCAGAATTCTCTCATCATTTTTTGCAGAAACCCTTTCAGAAAATACGCTCTGTATGCTTCAGAAAATTCTGCATACTCCAAGTCTTGGGAAATCAGGGTTTTAAAGCCTAGTTGGGAAGGAGGAGTTGTTTAACTAAGCTAGAATCATTTTTTTAAGCTGAAATTTGGAGAATAGGTCCCTATTGACCTAATATATCAGATCCAACCACTTCCCACCCTTATTTTCACGCAGATATCTGAATATACACATTTTAGGGCCAAAATCATCACTTTTCCCCACCTTTTTGCCCATAAAACATTGTATAAGGTTGTTGTTGTTGTATAAACTAAAGGATTTGTTATTGAACATATGTAATGACATTATTTGATGCTGCATAACCATTGGTTTTTCAAATATTTCTTATTTCCCCAATTGGGAACATTACAAAGACTGTGCAATGTCTAGTTCAGGCTCGGCTAGAGATAAAGATTAAACAATTCTGGAGCTCAAGGATTAGTCTTGAGCACTAATATTGTGCATTTATTAGTTCTTGGAGGCAGAGATTGTGCATTGCACAGTGCCAAGAGGAAATTTTGTTGCTTGAGGACTGAGACTGCGCAGTGCACAATTCATGAGGGCTAGATGAGGCTAAGTGGCCCGATTGGGAAGTTTTCCCAGTTTTGACTAATTGTGGGATCAGTGAAATGAAGTTGAATAACAATGATATTTGAGCATGATGACACACATGAACAAAATACTTTTCTCAATGTGACAACATTGCGACAACTCACCCCAAGTGCGACACTAATGATACAGTTTGTGACGACAGTGACGACATTTGTGCGACAGTGCTTGAAACTTTAGGAATGAGTGTGATACATGTTTACATGCTAAGAAAAACTCACTAAAACAAATTTTACACCTTGAAACAAACCAAAACTAATTTTATACGATGTGCGATTCCTACCATGCTAAAAGACAACATTTGCTATATGAAAATAAAAGTGCGAACGACACTTGCGATATGTGAACGACAATGGAAGCAACACATGCCAGAACAAAGATAATATGAAAACGACACTAATTAAATTGAAAGCAAGCAAAAGCGAAATTCGAAAACATGAAAAAGACACTCACAAAAGTGAAGGTGCGAAAAAAGCAACAGTTTGAAAAACTCACCGAAATAGAAGTACAAATGCAGCCAAAATTGAGAGATTGTCGATGTTAGTGCTCACTGAATATCGACATGGATTGAAAATTGCACAGGCACTGTCATGATGGACTGTGTTAGACCTGTTCAAGCTTGCATGAAGGAATGCGCTCATGAATTCATTATGGACCAAGCATGTGTGAGCATCTGACTTCAACACTTACAATCAAAGCAAGGAGCTCAAAGACTGAACAAATCATTAACCGACCAAGAAGTGAATACGAAATAACCGATCACAAGATCCATAGTAGGTTCCAAAATTCAAGTATAGGAAAAATTTTGGAGGGTGTTTGTCACAACAACAACATTTCTATTACAATTAATTATACGTGTAATTTAATTATTGCATTAAGCTTTGGATGGTGTGAAAGCTTACTCCCTGGACGGATCCATCAGTTTAGCATGGCAGTGAAATATTTTCTTTGTTGTTACAGTTTGGATTGCACTTCCTTTTAAATGTACATATTTAATGAGTAATGGTTTTCAGGATTGTTGTGAGAGTGGTTGAATGATAGAGTATCTTATTTTCCATTATTTCTTCAAATTGAATCTGTGTGGAGTGTGGAACAACTTTGTTGATCGTTGAGAGTGTGTGTGTAACGACCTTAGGTTGAGTTTGTTTTATACTAGTCATCATTTTCCTTAGCATATAATTTGTGCGACAATATTGTAAAAATTAAAGCCCACCTGGATCGATAATTAAATGTAAGAGCAGGTCGACCAACATTAAAATGCAAACAATATAAAATTAATTAAGTTAACAAAGTTTCTTATTCAAATCATTATGAGATACGTCGATTGATATTTTATTAATTTTTATTTCTTTGCAAACATATGTTGATAAAAAATAAATCAAAGACGCATTCAAGTAATCCTAATTTTTTCTGCCAACAATTCATACCATATCTTGAAAATTATATTAACTAAACAAAATATACAACATTTACATCCATGAGGTTCATCTCTACCTCAGAACGAGGGAACCAAAGAGAAAACTCAAAATTTCTCTACCTATGAAGGGGAAAACTAGAGCTTACAACTTATAAATTGTTTCTAAAATATGTGTGACCATAAAAATCACACATGAGGGTTAAGCCTTGTGGTGTCTAGATAGTAGCCGAAGGGGTGGCATAAAATGTGAATTGCACTTATGGGACCAGCATGAGGGGTTATATTGCATTAATGTCCATTGATCCAAAAAAAGATATTTTTGCAATCCATCGAACAAAAAGGAGAGAGAACTAACCTTATGTTGATTAAGTGGTTGGTGGATAATGTGTTCCCTTGTGAAGAAAAACTTATGTTGAACTAGAGCCGCCAGATGCTTGAGAGTTGCCATGAGCCTACACTGAATTGGTATCCTCTAGAAGATCCTCCTTAATGAAACACTCGTATGGGCTTGGCCGAGGGAGAGAATGCAGGAGAGTTTCACTCGTCGGCATGGGAGTGCAGGGAACAAAGGGAGTCAGAGAGATTTGCAAGAGGGGGGAGGGGACGAATTGGTTGGAGGGGAGTGCGCGGGAGACATAGCAGGGGAAGGGAATCTGGGAGGTTAGTCAATATCCAGGTCTCTGGCCAAACACTTCAGGGAGGAGGATGAGTGGATGAAGAGTATAGAGATCTCAGTAATTTGGTTGGTGGCCTTAGTTTTAGGTTCTTCAGTATCCTTCAGATGCTTGGCTAGGAATTTGTTGAGGGCCTAGAGGACGAATTTCCATGGCGAGTCTCCTCTTCTTCCATGGCCACCACCTTTCTACGAATGTGATCAGGTATGTTGTGCTCAAATAGAGTGGTTATGGAGGTGTAATTTAAGGTCTTTGGGGGTCATCCACGACATTTTCCCCAACCTGGGTGACGACCTCTCCCTCTGTCACCCCTCATGAGTGTGATGTAGGGGAAGCGAGGCGCAGGGATGAGGTTAGAAGGAGAGGCAAGGATCACGATGGAAAGCAACCAAAGGAAGAATAGCAAGGAAGCCAATTCATTGCAATAGAAAGAGCCTCGATCAACAGGGTGGTCCACACATTCTAAGGAGAGGGTACAGGTGGATTAATGAGGCCAGGTGTTTTCCATGAGATGAAGTATGCCTTACATGTGCATGCAGTCATCATTCTGCGAGGGAGATCACCCTTAGGTCACCCATATCTAGGAGACTGTTGTTGTTATCGTTAATTATGTGTAATTTAATTAATTGCAGTAATCTTTAGATGGTGTGATAGCTTAAGTCCTGGACTTGTCCCTTAGTTTAGTCTGGCAGTTAATTATTTGCTTTGCTATTATAATTTGAATTGTACTTCCTTTTATGTGTGCACATTGAATGAATGATGGTTTTTTGGAGTGTTGTGTGTAGAAATTTGAATAACTGATATATTATTCACCGAGATTCTTCTGATCACACACTATTTTAACTTCATGCACAATACATAATCTCTTCTACCATTGATCATTAATTGCGGAAATAAAAACAATCGCATGCGCACATTAAAACCATAAACAATCACACAGTATATGGAATGTCAAAGATTTCATGTAAGTGCTTAAAAGCTGAAAACCCCAATCATCTACACAGTGTCAAGGAGATCACAAATAATTAATAACAAAGCCCCTCACAAGCTCTTATAATCTCCAATTGCTACACTAATCAATCTAGATCTAGTAAAACACATGCTCCAATCTCTCGGCCACCCTGTTAACCCCGTCTTCATCACAATCTAAGGCTGGAAAATGGCCCAGTAAATAAATTTGAACCAATTCGGCTTGTATCACATGAATCCTCGTTGGCATCTACCATTGGTTGTTTCAACCAAAACCATGCAACAAGATACCACATTGCTCTTTCACCTATCTCTTCACTGGTCTCCACTGAAACTGTCCATGCACTGAAGTTAACTGATGTATTCTTTAGTTGATTAATGAGTTCATAATTAGTGAATTAATTAATAATTAATTCACACCACTCTCACTAGTGTATCAATTAGTTAGACTAGATACAACTAGCTCAACTATGTTTAGCTTAGTTAAACTGAACACAACTCCATTAACTTCCTCAATCAACTCCATCAAACTCTCTCACATGAGTTCTAACTGAAGTATCCATGCAATAGCTCCACTTAACCCTCAGGAATAGCGTAATTCCTTCTGTCAGCTCCTGTGCCACATCTATGCACTTAACTGAAGTGCTCCAAGAGAATAAGATAATGCTTATAGTCCAAATATTATTAAGAGCTAATAATATTCGACATATCTATTTTTAGACTGGCAATCTAAAAATAGATTCCGCCCAATATGTCTAAAAATAGAAGTCCATCTATTTTTCCGACTTGACCAACCATCCACAAATAGCATCCTGCAACTCATAGAACATGATCCATATGTCTAAAAATAGACATAGTCTAAAAAGAGACTTTGCGCCAAAAATAGCCTGCGGGCCCACTTAGTGAAGGCGACTTCTTTCCACTAAGCTCATCATCTTGTTGCAATCTCAACATTGTGAGAGTGGTTGAATGACAAAGTAGCTTATTTTGCAGTATTTATTTGCATTGAATCTGTGTGGAGTGTGTAATAGCTTTGTTTATTGTTGAGAGTGTGTGTGCAACGACTTTGGGTTGATATTACTTTATCCTAGTCATCATCTTCCCTAGCATGTAATTTGTGCGACAATCTTGTAAAAATTAAATCCTACATGGATCAATAAATAAATGTAAGATTGGGTTGCCCAACACTAAAATGCAAACAATATAAAAATAATGAAGTTAACAAAGTTTCTTATTCAAATCATTTTGAGATACAGTCATTAATATTTTATTAACTTTTATGTCTTCACAAACATGTTGAAACAAAATGAATGGAATAAGAATTCAAGTAATCCTGATTTTTTCTGCCAACAATTCATACCATATCTTGAACACTTTAATGATATTGCAATAGGTAATTTGTATTGACACAAATAATACTGAAGCATTTCAATTTTAGGTTTTAAGAATCGTCATTTTTTAAAACACGGATTATAAATAATTCTGAAAATTTATAAGTCTTGGTGATTAACATCATTGTCTACAACAATGTCATCCAGTGTATTATTGTCAATGTTCATATGATCTTTCAAGTAGTTAATATTATCATCATCCTCGTCTTGAATTGCATCATCTCCATCATCATCGAAATCTGACTTTAGACCATCCATATTGTTACGAGATGTATTTGGATCATCATTTTCTATACCATCCATATTGTTGTCTTTTGTAACATCATGTAACTTTGTATTAATGTTGTCTTCTTGTGCCTAAACATAACCATCTTCAACATCATCATGGATGTCAATTTATTTGATGTTATCTAATATCTCTCTCTCATTTTTTGGGCCATCATTTTTTTTCTCAGTATCCACTAATGCATCATCAAATACATGCCTTAATCTTGGATCATAATGTATTACAAATATCCATTTCGGGTCCATAATATCTTCATAGAAAAATACTTGCAAATGAACGAGTACATACATATAGTAGATGTATGTTATAACAATTTTATTGATTAATAAACACATGTACACATTCACAATAAATAATGTATTAATAGATTATTGATCACTACCTCTTCTAATTCTTTGAGTTAAAGAAATACCTGCTCACAATGAATTGGAAGAACATAAGGCTCCTTATCCTCTAGTAGGAACTTTGAGGAATCTATAGAAAACTATCCACTATGGGTATCATGTCTTTGTTTCCTTTTGAATGCTTCATACCATCTATACTTAAAAATACAACATTTAAAAGAGTGGTTATCCAACTCAATAATTTATTGTATTTTCCCAACATATTGTAGATTCCCTTCAATAATATTCTTATCTTTTGAGCTTGATTGACTAGATTGCTTGAAGTCAACCATGATGCCACAATTGAATGATTGTCTCTTTACATCTACACGTTCTACACGATAATGTCGACAATATGCCCATGTTGCTGGATATTTTATTGTCTGTGAAAGACTATTTATTTCGCCTAAAACAAATATAATGAAAAATATTAAAATAGTTAATAATGTCAAAATTGTAAGGAAACAACATTCTGTAAAATTCCAACTGTAAGTTTCTTTAACATCCTCTAGACATGTTTATTTCATCTTCTGTTATGTTTGAATCTATACCTGCATCTTCTATTTTATTTTGAATTTGTTCAGTAACCCATTCTAGTGTGCAATCTTTGGCACATTCCCCTTGCACATCAACAAGAAATGGGTTATTCCTTGGGTTTGATCTCTTAAATTGTCTCCTTTCTTCCAACACGTCTTCTCTCTTTTTATCATACAAATTAATCCATTTGTTCATAAATTCCATGTGGTACAGAATGAACTTGTGGAGCATATCACTTTGGTCTACACCTATTACATGTCGACGTGCTTATTTCAAACTCTAATGGCCATGTTGTTAGTTTAACAAATAAATTATAGAGTAAATTAATGATCGCAATAAAAACAACTATAATGATCATGAGTTTACTTACTAATTTCTACTTGAACACCATTATATTTTGGTTTTTATCTATCAATTATATGTAATCTCATTTTTCATCCCAAAAGCATGGCCCATCTTTGAAATCCTTACCAAGGAATTCACATAGTAAGAAAAATGCTTCATTCAATACATACCCTTCAGCCATGTGTTAGCCACCTATAAATTTTGTTATGCCAAGAGGTGGCTAGACTTTGTCTTCAAGCCTTCAAGAGATAGTTTCCTTTGAAAACCTATCATCTTTTTTGAAGTCTTATGATGTTCTTTATCCTTTGAATTAATCTTCACTGCTATTTCACTATAAGTCCTCAAGTACCTGCTGATTATTAAGAGAAAGACTGCTTAAGAATCTCCATTGTCCCTCATTTCACTCTCTAATTTCATCCATAAAAAGACCTTCATTTGACTTCTAAATCATTTCAAAAACCCCTTTAAGCCTTATACCTCTCTTTTATCCGAACTAAAAATCCTTCTCTCATCTATCGAAACCCTATTTTGGCTTTAAAATCTCTTTGTTTTGGCCTAAAAACAGTCTTTTGTACTCCTAAAGCGTTAAGCCCCCGAGAGCTCATATTCTTCAGCCCTCTTCCTCATATGTCCTTAGCCCCGCAATCAGGCGCTTAGAACATAAACCCCCATGCAAAAAACCCATTTTTCCCTTCTATTTTCCATTCCCGACATATGATTTTAAAACAAATCTGAACCGTTGATCTCTGCAGATCAACGGCCATCGGACCTCCATTCTTCCGTCCATCCATCCTGCCTTGCCTTTTCCTCCATCCATATATCCGCTTCTTCTTTCAATCCTAACCGTCCATCAAAGACATCTGACGATCGAGACTTAACCCGATAAACCCGACTTCCTTGGGACCTACGTCCCACCTCATAAAGCACCTGTCCACTCGCGCGCTGCCACTTGTCTTCCACCAGAACTCCCGCTCGTGCACCTTTCATATCGCGCTCATTCCGCATCGTTGGATCTGGAGCCTCCGATCTAACGATTATGGCGGCATATCGCAAAATCTTTGCGCCAGAGGTTTAACACATAAAAATTTTGTGAAATCAGCGGTATCGAAAGGGACAGGTGTCAAGTGATGTATGGAATTGCATTGCTTTTAGGAAATACCGCCTACCCCCTAAATGCCATGCGAAAACCGCGGTTGATTTTCCTGAAACTGCTTCTTCCCAATTCATGCCATATTTTAAATTTAAACCATGGGTCTCTGTTTTGGCATAGAAACCCGTCCTCCGCTGCAAATTTCTCCATCCTCATGGCTCCGAAACATTTCCACGAACCTTCAAAAGCAGTTTAAACCAATAAATCGTAGGATTTAAATAATGTTGTGTGTTTTTTATGCAGGTTTAATGAAGATTAAGGTTAAAACCCTCCCACATATGATTACAGTGTATGGGCCGAGGATGGCGATTCTCATGGCCCTTGATACAATTTCAAAGGGTTTGTGAGTTCTAATTACACGTTTTCAGGGAATCGATAAGTCATGATTATCGGTTTCTTGAACAAAAATTCCAACAAACCCTATGCGCACCTGCAACAACAAACACAGTCAGAGTTAATTAAATGAAGGAATATCAGTGCCAAGGTGAAAATCAGAGCATAATCAAAGGTTTAAATATGTTAATTAAAGCTTAAAGGATCAAGGCATGAACTCTGGAATCAAAAGCCTAATCCACAAATCAGATCTAGAAGACCTTGAATGCCACATCAAAGGGATTAATTGAATCCTCAGCTACCAAAATTGCCACCTGCAGCCTCTCTGCCTAAAAGGAATACCCGGATCAAATCTCAATCAGTAACATTAAGGCTAAAGACTGCTAATAGTTATTACAAGCAAAATTGAATATTTCACACTGACATCAAAGTTACTGTAAAAGATAAAAAGAGCCTTAAATTCAATCTTTTCACCCACTAAGCCTAAAAAGCAGAAAACAGAGTTAATGAAACAGAGTTGTAAACTGAATGCTTTCATGCCTTATGCCTTGTATGGTTTTCAAGGCTAGGAGTTTCATTTAGTATAGAATTAATGATATTCAACCCTAGAACTCTTCCACCTCCTAATTTCTTCTATAAATACTTCTGAAGAAGATGAGAAGTTGTTGGTTGGTTGGTCACTAGTTGTAACATTGGAACTCTTTGAAATAACACATAGTCTTTCTGAAGTGGAGGAATAAATTGAAGTCTTCGAAGCTTGATGATGTTGTGACATGCTTGTTCTTGAGAAGGCTCTATCATTGGATCCCTAAGCTTGGTTGTTGGTGATGTATTCTGAATTGGCTGTTGTCTTTCCTATTTTCATTATGTTTCATAAATTCTTACTACAGTAGGATGAAAATTTTAGGCTAAGAAATGACTCCTAGAAGCACCTTATACATGTTTATCCTTCACTGTTTTATGTTTTCTTCTGCTGAGGTATTTCAGAGTCTTTAAACTTTCTCTTTAAGTCCTCATGCTTGTTTATTTCTCTAATAGTTAAAATAGTTGGTTCCAACATGATTTATGGTTTTACCTGCTTGTCTGTTGCCACTTGAAAATTGTTTTTGAAGTCTCCCTTTGAAGTACCATTGTTTATAGTTAGCCAAGGAGGTCTGTTTCAATCATACCCTTTGTCCATGCTTGAATAATTGTTTTAAAGGCCTTTATAGTTGTGAACATAGATGTGTTAGGTGTTCCCTCTTCTATGACTGCAATTATCAGTGAATCTTTTATGTTTTCTATGTCATTTGAAATAAAATATTTGAGGAAATAGAATATGCTCCCGAATCTTAGATTTCATTTTAAAAGTTGTCTTGAAGTCATTATTTGCTTAAAGTGTGGTTTTTAGAATTCCTGGTTAGCCCTATCTATCAAATACCTATTTATTGTTTAAGTTATGTTTTTAAGTTCCCTTTGTTGAGAATTCAAACTCTCTTTTCAAATCATTGATTTCCATCTCATTCACAAAAACCAAAGGATCCTATGGCCAAGTTAGATTTGCCCTTTGATATCCCATATCCATTTATGATCTTGTTATAACCTCTTCTTCACTCCATTACCCAATGAATCTGACACTTCTTCTTTCTATATATACCACCTTTCATGTTCTGTTATACCAATTCAACCAAACAAACACTTACACTCAATAACTAGTCTAAAATCAATACTTAAAAGCAAACAAGATATATCTTTGCAAAACATTTAAGAGATCCCTCTCGAGAACAGAGGACTAGATCCTGGACTTCAAATATTGGTTCGATGTTTCCTTGTCATTGCAAGCCAATCTATCAAAACACAGGACCCCAACATAATGGCGATCACGGTGGGACACCGAGTAAAATCCTTAAAAACAATACACTCATTATTCCGCAAGATAAGCAGTTTTCTTCAAGCACTACCAAGCATGTTGGTAATCATGATAGGACTTATTTGAATCAATGACAAACTACAACCTTAGGATTCTCATAAAGCCTTATCAAACCTTGAAGGGGGCAGCTAACTAAGCCAGACAACCCTGCTTGTCTCATAGCCTCACTAAGTGTTGAAACATATTTAGGACACTCTCATAGCCCATAGGACTGTAAAAAAAAAAAAACTCAGAGAACCCAAAAACATTTCAGATTGGTACTCAAACCTTTTAACGATGGTGGACCATAAAACATTTTACCTTCTAGAGCTAAAAATTTCCACCTGGTGACTCCACAATCCTA
>CM076577.1:1274657638-1274807971 GCA_034641835.2 Pinus albicaulis | reverse complement strand
TCGCAATTGTTGGGAAAAATACTGAGAGGGGGGGAGGTGAATCAGTATTTAGAGCTAATTGAAAACTTTTTATCAAAAATATTTTTATGCATTTAATTCTTTACATAAATTATTGCATCATTCATTCATCAGAAGATTAGTAGGCCGTAAGCATGTATAGTAATAACAGAATGAACCATAACACATAAGAAACACACATGAACATCAATATTTAAGGTGAAAACACAATTTGGGAGAAAACCACCGCTGCTGTCGTCTCTATCTTCAATATTTACTATAAAGAAAACTTCTTACAATTTTAGTGTTGGCGCAGACTTATACCAGCACGCAGGCACCCACCTGCAGAAGGATACTACCTTCTCTCGTTTACCAGCCTCTCCTAGAAGGGAGCTACAACCCCCTGCTCTCGTTTACCAACTGCCACTGGAAGGGAGCTACAACCCTCTCACTGAAGGCTTCGACCCTCAGCACCATTGTGGACCACGTTTCATCAATTTTCATACTGGATCCAACAACCTCCACACAACATATCTTGTAGGCCACTTTTCATCAGATTTTCAGACTGGTCTTCATCATTTCTTTTACTGATCATCGTAGAGATTCATCATTTCTAGATCATATCCATAGGTGCATCATATATGCAGATCTATCAGAATTTAATCTTGCAGATATCTCTTAAAGAGATTTATTCGTTATCAACCCCTCTACATGCACACCCTGTAGTATAATTCACTTCTCCTTATATAGTTTTGCCTTTATTAATACCATGAGTCAAAACCACTCATTCGTATGCTGACAGGCCTTCACATCCAACGGCGGACAACACATCGCATTAGCTTCGACGATCCAACGGATATCGCTCGGCTAAAATGCACAAGGGTTAATATTCAATAGTTGCGCGATGGACTGGGTCCCAGTATTATCGGTCGTCTCCATCCAACGGTTGTTATCGCATCGTGCCGCCTCATTTGATCGGACGGATATCGCTCGGCGAAGACGCGCGAACAATAACGTGCGATGGTCTCCGTACTTTGATTAATCTTCGCACATCTTCCTCATGCGACCACCGTCTGATAGCTTCCCTCCAGATCGACGGTGCTTATCAATATCGCTGGGCATCCTGGGTCGAACAATAACGCGCGATGGCGCGCTTTGATAGCGGTTTTCGTGGGTCCACCTTTGCTACGTGTCAACATTTCTATGGAATCGCTCCCCAACCAGGAAATACCGCCTATCACCAAAAGGCGATGCGATATGGGCAATCCGACTTCGTAAACCCGCTCGCGGTTTTAGAACAGTGTTCTATCGAAATTCAACCATATTTCAAATATAGTTCATTGATCCATCGGGTCCGGATTTTCCTCGCAATCGCAAGTCTTTTAATAAACATTCCACTGCATAGTTTTTCTTTGATGCGATTAAAACTGGAACTCAAACACTTATTAATCCTGGTTTATATGCCTCAGCCTCATCCTCCGCTGCTTGATGCAATTCCTTCTATGCTACCTTGCTACCTCTCTTCACTGCCTCTGTGCCTCTGTGACAATACCAATTCCTTCTATGCTGCCTTGCTACCTCTCTTTACTGTATACAGAGCACCATCAAGCCCAACACCGAGTTTCTTAACTATCACCATTGTCAGGATGCATACATACACCGAACTTATTCAAGAAAGGCAGATATACATTCACACATGATTTAATTCGTCCTTATTTACATCGATTCTCCCATTAAATACAAAGCTTCGTTCAATTTCCGTTCAGTCTTATAGAACTGCTGACCTTTCTTTTCTTTGTTCCTTGTTACTGTTTCAAATGTCAATTCCTTTGCCATCAATGACAACATTTCCAACAACAACCTTTGGAAATGCTAGCAACCTGCTTGGATCAGTGAATCAACTCTCTAGAAACTTAGTAACATGCAAGGATAAAGCAGATAATGACAAAAATACTCAATTGGGTAATGTTTTATGGTTTTGATGACAACTCATGCCCTAGTCATGATTCATGCATGCTAAAAACAGTAATGATGACTTCAGGCATGACCTTGTACCTTTGAAATAACCCTAACTAAATTGAATGACATCCACCCTAACTCCTCTAATCATGAACTGATAGCTTGCATCGGATTTGACAAGACAGACAAAAAAACTGTTTTCATAGCGTAGCTAGTTCATTTCCTGGGAGTTTTGCTATGAAACTATTAGGTAGTTTCATAGCAAAAACTGCTATTTTACAGTGTAAAATGCTACGAAAAGAGGAAAAACTAGCTAAAGTATCCTTTTTGAATTTAAGCGCTTGGGAAATGAAATATGTCAGAAAATGATGACTGATGGGACATGACATGACCTGAATGGAGGTGGATTGAGATGAAATGGAGGTGGTATTGAAACTTAGGATAGATTACATATGAAAAAACAAAAATTTCCTATACCAACTTGAGACCTTTGATAAATGAACTTGAATGACCATGTCAAGTAATGTTTCACAAACTTATAAGTGATAAAATCACCAACCGTTAAAAATTGCGATCACCGATGTGCGATATGTATCACATTGCACATATCTTAAATTTTTGCTCATTGCATTTCGAAAAATTTAAAGTTTAACCATATTCCCAAAACCTATCCGGTCCCGATTGCGATTTGCGATGTGGTTGGCCCCACCCTAATACTCCGCTCACTGTTATACATCCTTCCTTCACTACCATTCCATTCGCCACTTTATAAATCCGCCAATGCAGTGGGATCCATCTCCATCCTACCACATCATCCTTCGTCAGTGCAAATCACACTTCGCGGGTTTTAGCACTTACTGCATTTCACTAAACTCTAAACAATGCAATGTGAGGTAAAGTATAAATATTGCTATGTGTGATGTGGGTGGGTCCCAATCGCATACTGCACTTTTCAAGTTTTAGCATTTACCCTCCCGATCATTTCAAAACCTTAAGATTTGCAATTTGCGATAACCGTTGGCCCCACCTTTCCCTGCCACGTCACCTCCCTCTACCAACACTTCGCACTTCGCAAGTTTTAGAGTTTACCTCCACCTCTCATAACAAAACCTTCCGACTTGTGATTGCAATGCAGGTCGGGTCCCACCTTACCTGCCACGTCACCTCTACATCGCATCGCCGATTCCATTTCTCATATCATAAACTGTAAAACATGCGATGTGCGATATTTATATGGATGTGATAAAGTTCAGAACTAAAGTCTACAGAATTTCAAGTCTGGGTATATGAGTTTTTTACGTTGTTTTGTTTAAAAAAGTGTGAAACATGGTAGAAAGGACTCGGGTAGCAAATAGACACCATGGGTCAAGATAGGAAAAGGGCTTTCATACAACAGATTTCGCCAGAACAACACTCAGTTTTCCAGCACAATACTGAAAATGTGGTGACTCAGCAATATTTTTCCAGAAGAACAGGGCCAGAAATGTAGTTGCACTCCTTTTAGATCGTTTTTCTTTCCTTTCCATTCATTTTCAGAAAATGTAGTTTGCCTTGTCATTCAGGCATTGATTATTTTATTATTGTAAACATTTGTATAATACACCAGTTTTGGAAGTATCAAGGGTCGATTGATTGAGATCAAAACTATTGTTGTCTATTAAAGTTGTTGGGCCTCAAAATAGTCCCTATTCTCACTCCATTATTCACCAATACCTTCACATTACTTCCATATTACATTCATGTCACCTTCATTCCACCTCCACATCATTACATTTACCTCATCATTGGGTTATAACTATGCTTTTCCAAAGTTTATTAATTCTTAACATTTTTAAGTGGATTTGTGGTTAAAATTTAGAAAATAATATGCTTATACTTATACCTAACAATTAGAATGAGTTTCTTGACATGTGTAGGTACAAAGGAAGCTTCCTAGGCACCCTTATGTGGCACTCTATGTTCAAATTCGAATTTGAGGAGATCATGGACCTCATGGAGGAGATCATGGAGGATAGGGTTATGTGTCACCATTGGTTGAGAAATATGTGGGTCAAAGGAGGGAATAGTGGATTTACATTTATGAGTTTGTTATCATAGATTTTGTATAAATAGGAGTGTTATCTCCTTCATTTGTAATCTTAATCTTAATCTTCTTCTTCATTTTGTAATCTTAGGTTGGTAGTGAGAAGTTAGATTGGAGAATCAATGTAATGGTTGCAATTGCAATTTGCAATTGATGATAAATAAGACAGAGCTTCTTTGATCCTCTACATTTGACTTTTCTTTTGGTGTGCTTGTGAATCCTTGGAAGGATCCCCATTGCCTAGCAAGTACACTTTTATTTTAGTAGGATTTTATTTTATGTTTGTTTGTGAATTTCATTAGATTAAATTATTAGGTTCATATGTTTGGAATATTAACGAATGACCTTTCGTAAGAAAGTAATAATGTTTCCTTCAATGAATCTGATTTTTTATTTAATGTTTGATTTCATTAGTTTAAGTTTCTGATTTATATGCTTGAGATATAAATGAATAGTCTCTTGTAAGAGAGATTTAACATTTCATGCAATCAATCAGAATTAGGTTTAAGTGCTTTAATTTCATTAGTTTAAATAGTTTGTTGATTAAGATGATTAGAAATATTAATGAACAGTCTCCTGTAAGGGAACCTTAATATTTCTTACACTTGTCACAATGTCTTCAGATTTCATTTTGATTAAATAACTAAATAGGTGTTGGAGATCCTAATGAATAACCTCCTGTAAGGGATCTTTGGCATTTCTTCACCTAGCTTATTTTAGTTTGTCTGTAAGTCCATATATATTGAATGATCCTCAAAGTTTACTTACCCAGATTGATAGTAAAATGAAACTCTAATTTGCATCCACATTTTAGACCAAACAAATGTACTGTAAGATTTTTCAAAGAACCGGAGCATCAATAATAATCAAACCATTCACAGGATTCTTGTGGCTTAAATACTGGTGATGTTTTTCTTCTATTATTATATTTCATTGCAATCTTTCATTGTAATCATCTGAATTCCAATTGTAAAGAAGAAAATGTGATGAATAGGATTTACTGTTGAGTACATTATTTTGGTTGCGTTTACAATCATAATGTTTTCCACTGAAGGCCAAAATAAAGAATTATTAATTGCTGTTTAGTTCTATTGAATATTTTTCATATTTATGTCATAATCCATTTATAAATTTGAAAGATCCAATAAATACTCCTAGATTTCCCTGTGTTTACTCTGTGAAAAGTTGATGCAACTATATAGTTATATTTTGAATCCATTTCCCAATAGACATTAATAAATTGAATACAATCAATTTTCCAAAATCCAAAACGAAACTCAAAACCCAAGTACAATCATAACTAGCCTAAAAACTTATCCAAACAAAGTTAAATCTTAAAGAGAGAGCCCTCTCTGAAACTGGCAGGGCTAGATCCCAATTTCCAAAGTTGGTTTGATGTTGGCCTATGTGATTAGTTCTCAAAATCTATAGTAAATTACATAACACTAACAATGGGTAAGTTCTTCCACTTGCCGATATACTCTAAAATTGATCGATTTTGTCGTTGTCGAGTTCTTGTTTCCATGACTGCTTTAGGTTCCAATATAATTTTTCCTTCCTCGTCAATTTCTAGCAATATTGTTTGAACTGGGAGTTTGTCACCTATAACCTTCTTTAAGCATGAAATATGGAAAACTAAGTGCACTTGGGAAGATGCAGGGAACTCCAATTTGTATTCCATAGTATCAATCTTTTGTAGCACCTTGTAAGGACCATAGTACTTTAGCGATAATTTATTATACTTCTTAGCTTTATAAGGGGACATTGGTTTGTATGGTTGTAGCTGTAAAAATACCCAATCACCTACATAAAAACTTATTTGACTGCGATGTTGATCTTCCTGTTGTTTCATTCGATTCTGCACCATAGTTAGGCTATCCTTTAAGAGTTGGAGAACTTGGTGTTGATGCTTGATGTGATATTCCACTACTTGATCATCCATATTAGCTTTCATTTCATCCTTAAAACCATCCACCTTAGCTTCCATGTCTAATTTTAAACCATTTATGTCATCTTTGGTTTCTCTTTGTGAGATCGAAATTTGTTGCACTTGGTACCGTAAGTTTCATATATCACACTGCAATTATTCCTCTTCATGCGTCATAGTAGATTTTTCTGAGGTCTTAATGGGTGTAAAACTATTTTTTGGAGGCATTTTAGAACCCAATACAAATATAAATGCTTCAGTATTCCCTTGGAATCACTTCAAACTTATTTTTTCGAACAAAAAATATGCAAACTTTTTTACAAAATACACACCTTTTTTTGGCTTTTAGGAGCTCGATATTGAAACCATTGTAAATCTATAATTTAGGATCTCAAAGATATGAAATTCGGTCTTGTGGTATCTCTCTTAGTCTTCTTTCCAATGCCACAGGTTAGACCTAATTTGGATTCTTCAAGGTAAAGTTATGCCCATCTCCCACAATGATCTAATTATGGGTTGGTTCAGTAGAGATAACTTTTACAGAGTGACACGTGTCACTGTTTTGACCTTCAACTTTGAAATCGATATACAAGAAACTCTAGTCTGTGCAATTTAGGCCACATTTTAAATAATTCCAATCCGATGTCCGAAACAAAAGTTATGATGATTTTCCCTCGGCCACCTATTTGAGATGAAATTATGTAGCTTGCAAAAACCCTAACTTCCTTAGATCATATCTTCGAAAATATAGAAAATTAAGATATGAAATTTTTACATGACATTCCTCAAGATTTCGGCTTAGATGGTTTTTTTCTTTTAGCGTTGGAACCTTTGTAGAAAAAAAATTATAGCAAAAATTCCACGATGACCTGTTTGCAGTAGTGAAACCCTAGAATCCAAAGCTTTGATACCAAATTTTATGAAACCAGCTCACAAAATAGAAGAAAAAATAGATCAATGCCTTAGGAATCAACCTCTTCGAGGGGTAAAACTCCTTTATGTTAGTCATCAATAATTTTTACTATCTGTAGATGAATAAATATTGGTTCTAGATTTCTAAAAACAAAATTCCCTAAATATTGTGAGTTTTAGAAATATCACTGCCTTCATTATCCTTATAGAATTTTTTTTCACTATTCTACCATTTTTCCATTTCATGGTCACCTTGCCACTCCTAAAAGATCTCCTTATGGGCTTATGCCACCCATTTCCATCCTTTTTTCCTACCTATCACCTCATCACTCTATTTTTCCCTTGCCCATAACACCACTTTACACCTAGGGTTACCTATAGCCTATTCCTTCCCATGTTCACAAGGTTACTCAATCATTTATGGTCTCAAAACTATCTCTATAGGCTCTTTAGATAAATCAAGTACATTGGATTTGGAAGTCTTCAATAAACCACTTTGTCAATACTCCGTTTTTACACAGGAAGACTCTAAACCAATTTCAGTCAAAGACCAAGTCAAATAATCCTCCCACTAGGTCAATTAGGGTTTTTACAAGGTTGAAGGTCATCATTAGGTGTTTAAGGCACTACTTTTCCTTTGCTAGAAAGTTTCCAAAAAGGTTTGTCTTATCAAATCATAAATTGCAAGTAAAGAAAGGGAAACAAGTGGGTCTTGAAAGGAGAACTGGGATTTTGAGCTGAATGAACCACTTAAATGTCAAAATACTGGCCACTTGTAACAAATAACTTGGAGGTACACCAAAAACCAAACATGAAGAAAATTGTTTCAGAAATTATTGATGAAAAAGGGAAAAAGGTGAGGTGAACTGGACAAAAACGAATGAAATTGAAAGGGCTATAGAGAAATTAGAAGATAACACTGATAATTGTTTTCAAGCACTCGAGACACCTAGGGTTTTGGGAAAGTGGAAAAATAAGGTGAAATGATAAGTTGAACTCCATGATTAAAACAAAGGGATTCTGAATATGTCAATATTTGCAAACATTCCAAACTTGTCCAAAGAAGTTTTTCATGACAAAAATGACCAAAAGATAGTTTGAGCTCCATGGTGTAGGTAAAAGGATTGTGAAGGTGCCAATGTGTGGAAGAATCTTAAAAATTTTCCAAGCTCAACTTGTCATGCCTCAAGATCAGTGATAAAGGGAAAATCAATGTTTTCAAGTCACCTACAATAAGAAGAGTCAAAAAGGGGAAAAACATGATCATAACTTCATAATGCAAGCAAGAGAGGGCTTTGAGGGTACTACCATAGGAAATCCTCCCAGAGGTGTTTTAATGAGCTTATCATAAAAAAATGAGCAAGAAGAAGGTAAAGAGTATCAGTGAGAAAGCTCTAAATTATCATTTAAGTCACCTACAAAGTAGCAGTGGTCAAAAAGATGAAAAACATGATGTTGAGCTCCAGGGTGGAAACCAAAGGTGACTTTAAGGTTGCTGCTGTGTAAAATAAATATGTCAAGCTTCAAGAATAAAAGGAAATGCCACTTCAAATGTGTTAGCCACCTATAAATTTTGTTATGCCAAGAGGTGGCTAGACTTTGTCTTCAAGCCTTCAAGAGATAGTTTCCTTTGAAAACCTATCATCTTTTTTGAAGTCTTATGATGTTCTTTATCCTTTGAATTAATCTTCACTGCTATTTCACTATAAGTCCTCAAGTACCTGCTGATTATTAAGAGAAAGACTGCTTAAGAATCTCCATTGTCCCTCATTTCACTCTCTAATTTCATCCATAAAAAGACCTTCATTTGACTTCTAAATCATTTCAAAAACCCCTTTAAGCCTTATACCTCTCTTTTATCCGAACTAAAAATCCTTCTCTCATCTATCGAAACCCTATTTTGGCTTTAAAATCTCTTTGTTTTGGCCTAAAAACAGTCTTTTGTACTCCTAAAGCGTTAAGCCCCCGAGAGCTCATATTCTTCAGCCCTCTTCCTCATATGTCCTTAGCCCCGCAATCAGGCGCTTAGAACATAAACCCCCATGCAAAAAACCCATTTTTCCCTTCTATTTTCCATTCCCGACATATGATTTTAAAACAAATCTGAACCGTTGATCTCTGCAGATCAACGGCCATCGGACCTCCATTCTTCCGTCCATCCATCCTGCCTTGCCTTTTCCTCCATCCATATATCCGCTTCTTCTTTCAATCCTAACCGTCCATCAAAGACATCTGACGATCGAGACTTAACCCGATAAACCCGACTTCCTTGGGACCTACGTCCCACCTCATAAAGCACCTGTCCACTCGCGCGCTGCCACTTGTCTTCCACCAGAACTCCCGCTCGTGCACCTTTCATATCGCGCTCATTCCGCATCGTTGGATCTGGAGCCTCCGATCTAACGATTATGGCGGCATATCGCAAAATCTTTGCGCCAGAGGTTTAACACATAAAAATTTTGTGAAATCAGCGGTATCGAAAGGGACAGGTGTCAAGTGATGTATGGAATTGCATTGCTTTTAGGAAATACCGCCTACCCCCTAAATGCCATGCGAAAACCGCGGTTGATTTTCCTGAAACTGCTTCTTCCCAATTCATGCCATATTTTAAATTTAAACCATGGGTCTCTGTTTTGGCATAGAAACCCGTCCTCCGCTGCAAATTTCTCCATCCTCATGGCTCCGAAACATTTCCACGAACCTTCAAAAGCAGTTTAAACCAATAAATCGTAGGATTTAAATAATGTTGTGTGTTTTTTATGCAGGTTTAATGAAGATTAAGGTTAAAACCCTCCCACATATGATTACAGTGTATGGGCCGAGGATGGCGATTCTCATGGCCCTTGATACAATTTCAAAGGGTTTGTGAGTTCTAATTACACGTTTTCAGGGAATCGATAAGTCATGATTATCGGTTTCTTGAACAAAAATTCCAACAAACCCTATGCGCACCTGCAACAACAAACACAGTCAGAGTTAATTAAATGAAGGAATATCAGTGCCAAGGTGAAAATCAGAGCATAATCAAAGGTTTAAATATGTTAATTAAAGCTTAAAGGATCAAGGCATGAACTCTGGAATCAAAAGCCTAATCCACAAATCAGATCTAGAAGACCTTGAATGCCACATCAAAGGGATTAATTGAATCCTCAGCTACCAAAATTGCCACCTGCAGCCTCTCTGCCTAAAAGGAATACCCGGATCAAATCTCAATCAGTAACATTAAGGCTAAAGACTGCTAATAGTTATTACAAGCAAAATTGAATATTTCACACTGACATCAAAGTTACTGTAAAAGATAAAAAGAGCCTTAAATTCAATCTTTTCACCCACTAAGCCTAAAAAGCAGAAAACAGAGTTAATGAAACAGAGTTGTAAACTGAATGCTTTCATGCCTTATGCCTTGTATGGTTTTCAAGGCTAGGAGTTTCATTTAGTATAGAATTAATGATATTCAACCCTAGAACTCTTCCACCTCCTAATTTCTTCTATAAATACTTCTGAAGAAGATGAGAAGTTGTTGGTTGGTTGGTCACTAGTTGTAACATTGGAACTCTTTGAAATAACACATAGTCTTTCTGAAGTGGAGGAATAAATTGAAGTCTTGGAAGCTTTATGATGTTGTGACATGCTTGTTCTTGAGAAGGCTCTATCATTGGACCCCTGAGCTTGGCTGTTGGTGATGTATTCTGAATTGTCTATTGTTTTTCCTGTTTTCATTTTGTTCCATAAATTCTTACTATAGTACGATGAAAAATTTAGGCTAAGAAATGACTCCTGGAAGCACCTTAGACCTGTTTATCCTTCACTGTTTTATGTTTTCTTCTGCTGAGGTATTTTAGAGTCTTTAATCTTTCTCTTTAGTCCTCATGCTTGTTTATTTCTCTAATAGTTCAAATAGTTGGTTCCAGCATGATTTATGGTTTTCCCTGCTTGTCTGCTGCCACTTGAAAACTGTTTTTGAAGTCTCCCTTCAAAGTACCATTGTTTACAGTTAGCCAAGGAGGTCTGTTTTGATCATACCCTTTGTCCCTGCTTGAATAATTGTTTTAAAGGTCTTTATAGTTGTTATCATAGATGTGTTAGGTGTTCCCTCTTCTATGACTGCAACTATCAATGAATCTTTCATGTTTTCTAACTCCTTTGACATAAAATCTTTGAGGAAATAGGATGTGCTCCCGAATCTTAGATTTCATTTTAGAAGTTATCTTGAAGTCATTATTTGCTTAAAGTGTGGTTTGTAGAATTCATGGTTAGCCATGTCTATCAAATACCTCTTTCTGTTCAAATTATGTTTTTAAGTTCCATTTGTTGAAAATTCAATTTCTCTTTTCAAAATCATTAATGTCCATCTCATTCATAAAAACTAAAGGATCCTGTGGCTAAGTTAGATTTTCCCTTTGATATCCCATATCCATTGATGAGTTTGCAATAAACCTCTTCTTGACTCTATTGCCCAAGGAATCTGACACTTCTTCTTTCTATCTATACTACTTAGACCTTTCATGTTATGTTGTGCCAATTCAACCAAACAAACAAACCAAACAAACATTTGCACTTAATAACTAGTCTAAAATCAATACTTAAAAGCAAACAAGATATACCTTTGCAAGCAAATAATTTGAGAGATCCCTCTCTGAGAATAGGAGGACTAGATCCTATAACTCTAAAGATTAGTTTTGATGTTGTCTTGTCTTTTGGTTAGCCAATCTATTAGAACTCAGGAACACCAACATAATGGCGATCACGGTGGGACTCTGAGTAAAATCCTTAAAACAAAACACTCACTGTTCAGTGCAGTATAAGTAGCTTTCTTCAAGCACTACCCAGCATAATGGTGATCATGATAGGAATTATTTGAATCAGTGACAAAGTAAGTAACCCTTAGGATTCTCATAGAGCCTTATCAAACCTTGAAGGAATCAGCTAGCTAAGCCATAAGAGTAAACTTTATTTGTATCATCACCGTAGCTAAGTGTTGAAACAGATTTAGGACACTCTCATAACCCATAGGACTGACAAAACTCAGAAAACTCAAAAATATTTCAGATTGGTATTCAAACCTTTTAATGGTGGTGGACCATAAAACATTTTACCTTATAAAAAGCTAAAAATTTCCACCTTGTGACTCCAAAATCCCAAATAGACCTAAAGACTCCATTGGGAAACCCATTACTATCATAACATCATACAAACTCAGTTAAGAAGACTTTGAGGATTAAATTTTTCTTGCTAAAGATCAGTTAGCCTACTAAAGATTGTCATATTTAGTTAAAATTTTCTTCTTGTTGGGTCTGAAAACATCGCATAGTGGCTTCTAGAAGAGTTCATACTAGAGAATATCCTGACCCAAACCCTCCTGAGATAGTTGATAATCCTGAAAGCATACTTAGGAAGTCTCCTAAGGCTTAAGCTTCAACTATTGTCAGACAAGTCCAAAGAGCTAATTCTATTCCTGAAAACCTTACAGCTCTACAAGATTCACAAGTTGACTTAAGAAACCCATTCAGAACTAGGTCACTTGATGATATAGATTAGACAGACTTTGAGCCTTCATCTTCATCCCAAGATAGTGGTGAGAACACTGTTAGTAGAGAAACTACCCCACCTAATTTGCATTACCTTCATAATTTTGGTTTCTCTCATCCAATATTTGCTTAACAGTCTCTTGCTGGTCCATCCACAACTGTTCTTCATACACCCACCATTCAAACCACACCATTCCATCAACCTCCTCCCCTCTTACATCCTCCACTTGTAAATCCCCCAATTTTTCCACAACCTCCTATCATGGCAACATGGTATGCTCCCCTAGTCCTTCCTTTACCTTTAGTCAATCTGCCACAGGACTATCAGTCCAAGATACCATTATATGATGCTAGTGGTGCTACTACTACTTCACAACATGTGGACAAGATGAATGACTATTTTGACAGAAACGAGATTGATGATGAAACTGTCAAACTTAGATTTTTTGCTCAAAGTCTAGGGGGAGAAGCAAGGAAATGGTTCAAAAGCTTAACCCCTAACAGTATTAATAATCTCCAAGCTCTCCATCATTCATTCCTAAATAAATGGGAATTTAGAAAAAACCCTCTCCAAATACTTTCAGATTACAACAACCTCAAAAGAAACACTGGGGAAAGTGTTCAAAACTATTGCACTAGGTTTAATAGTGTTTATAATGCCCTGCCCCCAGACTTGAAACCTCCACAAGGCTCAACCTTGGCCAAATTTCCTGAGGGATTTGATCCCAAAATGGCCTATCAGCTAAGAGAAAGAGACCCCTTGACTTTAGAAGACATGCAGAAGGGAGCTCTAGCTGTGGAAGTAAATCTAATTGAGAAAAGAGCTAGGATGAGGAATGAAAGGAAAGTATCATTTAGGGAGGAATCTGCACCCTCCACATCTAGCTCAAAAATGGAAAGGATGATGGAAGAAGTGATGAAAAAGATGAGCATACTTGAGAAAGCACAACCAAGAGACAATCAGAACAACCCCCAAAACAGAAATAGGAACCAGAATTATAAAAGAGAAAACAATCAAGATAGACAAAAGGACAATGACCAACAGATTAGACCTCCCTTCCAACAAAACTATGTAGATCAAGATGAGGAAGAAAAGGAGATTGAAAGATTAGAAGAAATTCATATAAACTTGATTGGATCAGACAGTGAGGATGATGTCTTCCTCACTGAAAAAGAACAAAGTTTCTTCTTCTCAGAACAAAATGAAAACACTTATGAGGATTCTGAAGATTATAGGTTGGGGTTCGAGAATGCAATCATGGAGGTACACAAACAGTATGATCTTAGAAGCAAAGGGAACATAGATAATTCAAAAGATAAAAACAGTAGCACTGCTTTTAGGAAAAATGCAGAAAATCAGCCTAAGCAAATAGCAGAGAAACCCAACATTTTGGCTAAGAAAACATATTTAAACAAAGAGAAAAGCGGCTAGCCAAATGTTGAACAAAACAGCCCTAGCACTTTAGCTAGTGGCCCTAACAAAATTGTCCCAAATAACATTCCAAACAAAGTTCAGCAAATCAGAATTGCTGAAAAGAATTCAATTGAAAAAACAGATGTAAATATGACAAAATCAATAGTTCCTTTCAGCCTTGAGGGAGAGATTGCAAAGATAAAAATTACCATACCTCTAGCTAAACTAGTAACCCAAGAAGTGTACAAAAACCAAGTTTGGAAAGCTTTGAACTTAGGAAGTGACACTGATACTTTAAACTTAACAGATGACAAACCTGATTTGTTGTTTGGTCCAGAAGTTGAAGGAAAATACCAAGAAGGAGTTGTCTCTCCCTTCTATGTCAGTTTGAATCTACATGATAGGATATTGCACAATGCCATGTTACACTCTGGAGCTTCACATAATCTTATTCCCAAAGTAGTAATGGAAAGCTTAGGCTTAGAAATTACCAAACCATACAAGGATCTGTATTCCTTTGATTCAAGCAGAGTCAAATGTTTGGGTTTAATCAAAGATTTATGTGTTAACTTATCTCAAATCCCTGCTAAGAGTCTAGTGATGGACATAGTAGTAGCTGACATTCCCCCAAAATATGGCATGCTTTTATCAAGATCATGGGGAGCCAAACTTCAGGGGAGCCTTCAAATGGACATGTCTTATGCCATCATCCCAGTTTTTAACCAAAACAGAAGATTATACAGAGAGTCCCACATGAACTACATGGTGAGCAACATAGATAAACCAAACAACTCTCCAATAAATTCCATTCAATCAAGTTTAGATTACTTTATATTGTACAATGGAAATCAAATCACTCAACAAGAAAATGAAAACAAAGAGGAAATCAGTTTACCAGAACAATCAAAACTTCCCTCAAATCAAATACAAAACATTAGCAATCAACAGCAACAAGAAAATGAAAATGAGGCAGAAATACTTTAGACAATAAACTTTGATGGGTCTTGTAATAAAACAAGTGCAGGGTAGGTGTATGGATTCAAAATACAAATCAGGGTTATTAATATAAACTAGATTTTCCATGCACCAACAATATTGCTAAATATGAAGCCCTTCTCCTTGGCTTACAGTTGCTTAAACAATTAGAAGCCCAGAAAATATCAATCCTAGGAGATTCTGAACTTATCATAAGACAAATCAAAGGAGAATATTCAGCTAAAAACCCAAGACTTAGAGAATATCGAAATGTTGCCCTTGATTTATTAAAGACCTTTGAAAATATGAACTCATTTTCATTCCAAGAGCACAAAATCATCTACCAAATGAACTTTCCTTCACTGCCAGCAATTGCCAAGTACCTCAGATAAATGAACATCTTAACATAAAGGTCCAAAACAGACATGTTGTGCCTGACAATGAGGATCACTGGCAAGTGTTTGACACTGACAAATGCATAGATTATTTCCTAAAATCAGAAAATGATTTTGCCATACCAACATTAGAAACCAGCCATGAAGAAAACTATTTGAATAATGAACAAATCCCAGAAATAGAAATGACATATTCTGCTGATATAAATCACTGTGAGAATCTTTTTAAAGCAGAATTAATTGACAACGCAGACCAGAAAGACTTGGAAGTTTTACAATGCAAGAATGATACAATTCCAAGAGGTCTCACACCTTTAGAACACCTTTTTGACTTTAATGATGTAGCCAAAGAACCAAGAATGGAACCTATGGAAAAAAATGTAGAAGAACATAACATAGGCAGCCTAGCAGAACCCAAGATGATCAAACTGTCCAGCACTCTCCCAGCTCATATAAAATTGCAATACATAGAGTTGTTCAAAGAATTTAGAGATGTGTTTTCTTGGGGATACAAAGATCTGAAATCTTATGACACTAGCATCATTTAGCACAAAATTCCTCTTAAGGAAAATCAGAAACCTTTCAAACAAAAAATAAGAAGGATAAATCATGTTTTATTACCTTTAGTCAAGAAATAAATTGAAAAGATGTATGATGTTGGGATTATAGTATCCCTTAGATATTCAGAATGGGTGTCAAACCTAGTTTATGTTAGGAAGAAGACAGGGGAAATCAGGCTCTGCATTGACTTTAGAAATCTAAATAGAGCCTCCCTGAAAGACAACTACCCCTTGCCCAAGATGGACCATATACTTCAAAGGGTAGTTGGATCAAAAAGAATATCACTATTGGATGGGTTCTCAAGTTACAATCAGGTGTTAGTGCTCCCAAGTGATCAACACAAAACTACTTTTACTACACTTTGGGGAACCTTTATGTATGTCAAAATGCCATTTGGTTTGATGAATGTAGGGGCCACCTTCCAAAGGGCCATGGACATAGCCTTCTCAGAAGACATTGGCTATTTTATAATCATTTACCTTGATGACATAACTGTTTTCTCAAAAACTGATGAAGAACATTTGATTCACTTAAGAAAATTTTTTGAGAAATGTAGGAAATTCGGCTTATCTTTGAACCCCAAGAAGACACTCTTTGGTCTCCAAGAAGGCAAGCTTCTTGGTCACATAATTTCAGAAGAGGGAATCAGAGTAGACCCTAAAAGGATTAATGGCATATTGAAAATCAGTCATCCAAGAACCCTCAAATAATTACAATCTTTCATTGGAAAGATTAATTTTTTGAGGAGGTTTATCCCCAACCTTGCTGAGCTATTAAGAAACATTACAAACATGCTTAAGAAAGAGGTAGGTGTAAAATGGACTACACAAGCTAAACAATCATTTGAACTAGTTAAACAAGCTCTCACTCAAACACCAGTCTTGATTAGTCCAGATTTCACCAAAGACTTTTATATCTTTTCTTTTGCATCTGAACATACAATAGCTGCAGTATTACTTCAAAAGAATGACTTGGGGCAAGAACAACCAATATCATTTTTTATTAGGGCCTTAAGAGATGCTCCTCTCAAATATAACATCATGGAGAAGTAAGCCTTAGCATTAGTGAAAGCATTAAAAGACTTTAGAGTCTATATTTTACACTCTCACATAATTGCTTTTGTTCCACATACTGTTGTCAAGGATATTTTAATTCAAGACCCTGATGGTAAAAGGGGAAAATGGATTGCTACTATTCTTGAATATGACTTAGAAATCAGGCCCACCAAACTAATTAAAGGGCAGGGATTAGAAAAACTCATGGCTGAGTCAAACTTCGAAGCACTAGATATGAATATGGTGGATATGTTGGAAGAAATAGAAGAATTCACTACTCCTTTCATTAAAGAAACATTTCTGAATTCTCCTCGGTATGCTGACATCATTTATGTGCTTTTATATCTAAATGCCCCTCCTTCTTTGTCTAAAACTAAAGCTAGATTTTTGAAACAGAAGACTTTGAATTATTACATATTAGATGGGGTATTATATTGGAAAAATGTTGTTGGAATTTTGCTTAAATGTTTACTTGAGGATGATACATAGGAAAAATCATGCATGAGCTGCATGAAGGAGAATGTGGAGGACACCTCTACTGGAAGACCACAGCAAACAAAATCCTCAGATCTGGTCACTATTGGCCCACCCTTTTCCCAGACACTCAAAAGTTAGTCACGTCTTGCCATAAGTGTCAAATTTTTGATGGCAAAAGAAAGCTCCTTCCCTTACCCTTACATCCCATCGGTGTTGAGGCACCCTTTCAACAATGGGGCTTGGATTTCATTGGGGAAATTCACCCATCTTCATCAGCCTAGCATAAGTGGATCCTCACTGCCATTGATTATTTTACCAAGTGGATAGAAGCCATACCATCTAGGAATGCTACTGACTTTGTCATTATCAAGTTCCTTAAAACAAACATCCTATCCAGATTTGGTTGTCCTAGAAAAATCATCACAGATAATGCTACTGCCTTCAAGTCTAAAAGAATGGTTGATTTCTGTTACAAATACCACATCACCTTAGGCCATTATACTTCCTAATATCCCCAAGGAAATGGATTAGCTGAATCTTCCAACAAAAGCCTCATCAATATCATCAAAAAGATGTTGGAGCAGAATCAGAAATAATGGCATAGTAAGTTGGTTCATGCCTTATGGGCTGACAGATTAACTACAAAGAAGTCAATAAATATGTCCCCCTATCAGCTGGTCTATGGCATGGATGCAGTCTTCCCAACATCATTAGGAGTTCCAGTCATGAAAATCCTTCAAGAAGTGAAAACTGAAGAAAATGATATGCAGAGAAAAATCAACAAAACAATTCATTTACAGCAGTCCAGAGAAGAAGTCTATGAAAGAACACAACTAGTCCAAGAAAATGTCAAGAAACTATTTGATAAAAGGACTAAGGCAAACAATTTCCAAGTTGGAAATGTGGTTCTCAAATGGGATTCAAGAAGGGAAGAAAAGGGAAAACATGGTAAGTTTGAGAACCTGTGGAAAGGACCCTACATTATTCATGCTAAGAGGGGTCACAATGCATTTTTTCTGAAAGAGTTGAATGGAGAAGATCTAGATGGAGGTCCTGTCAATGGCAGGATGCTCAAGCATTATTTCTATCAAGACTCATGAGATTCAAAGCTTTTGCTTTCCATTATAAATATCATTGTTTGAACATTGCATTCAAAGTTAGAAAAATAAAAATACAAAAACAATAGAAAAGAAAAGAGGGCAGATAAAAACAAGAAAGGTACAGCCCCATACCAAAAAAGAGAGACAAAATCTGAAAGTGTGCAAGCTCAAATGCCACTCCTAAAAGCATACTTCTAGTTATTCATACAGCCTAATCATGACTAATTAGCTTTTCAATTTACTGCTGATAGGTTAGTGAATTAGATCAGCCAAACAGCACAATCTTGGCTTATCAGTAAGGTAGATTAAGATAGAGGAAACAACGGTTCAAACAAATTTGATATCTGAACCTATGAAACTCAAAAGAAGGATGGCTCTAATTAGATTAAATCTTGAGCCAAAGATAGAAAACAAACTGGTTCCAATAAGCTCAAAACTTGAACCAGAAAAGAAAGAGGAAATAGCTCAAACAAGACCAAAACCAGAGCTGAAGAAATAATGAAGGATGTTTTTAAATTTTCAGATCTTAAGCCTTCATAATTTTGTTTTATATTTTCTGCAAATTTTAGTCTATGTGCAGCTTGTTTTTATGCCATAGATCAACAGCAAGTTAGACTGCTTAACCCTGGCTTGGCTGCTTTTAAATTTTTGTTTTAGAAAATAGAGAATAAAGGTCTATCAGACAGTCTAATCCTGACAGATAGTAGTTAGGTAGAGAATTTATGAACTCAACTGTTTAAACTGAGTTCATGGTGAAATAAGAGTAGAAATAAATTAGTTTCCTGTTTTTCAAAAGAATAAAATGTTGATGAAGAGAGTTTGCTAGTCCAAATGCACTCTGAAAGAAGAAAAAAATGCTAGGATCATTAGGAATGGGTACGTAGAGATGTTGTTTTGGTAGAATTCCATTGTTTCAGATTGCTGCAGAGATTATCAAATCAAATAAAGGTCAGCTAAAGGAAAATAAAGTTGTTGCCCAATGGATTAAGGCACTAGTTTACTAAAAAGCCAGAGATCAATAGCTGAGGTTCTGGACACCTAAAAATAACTAGTTGTCCTCCCCAAGTGGAGCCACTATTAGCCACCTATAAAAATTTTTATACCAAGAGGTGGCTAGACTGTGTCTTCAAGCCTTCAAGAGATAGTTTCCTTTGAAAATCTATCATCTTTTTTGAAGTCTTATGATGTTCTTTATCCTTTGAATTAATCTTCACTGTTGTTTCACTATAAGTCCTCAATTACCTGTTGATTATTAAGAGAAAGACTGTTTGAGAAGCTCCATTTTCCCTCATTTCACCTCTCCATTTCACTCTCTAATTTCATCCATAAAAAGACCTTCATTTGACTTCTAAATCATTTCAAAAACCCCTTTAAGCCTTATACCTCTCTTTTATCCGACCTAAAAATCCTTCTCTCATCTATCGGAACCTTGTTTTGGCTTTAAAATCTCTTTGTTTTGGCCTTAAAACAGTCTTTTGCACTCCTAAGGCATTAAGCCCCCGAGAGCTTATATTCTTCAGCCCTCTTCCTCATATGTCCTTAGCCCCACAATCGGGCGCTTAGAACATAAACCCCCATGAAAAAAACCCCTTTTTCCCTTCTATTTTCCATTCCCGACATATGATTTTAAAACAAATCTAGACCATTGATCTCTGTGGATCAATAGCCATCGGACCTCCATTCTTCTGTCCATCCATCTTGCCTTGCCTTTTCCTCCAACCATATATCTGCTCCTTCTTTCAATCCTAACCGTCCATCAAAGAGATCTGAAAATCGGGACTTAACCCGATAAACCCGACTCCCTTGGGACCTACCTCCCACCTCATAAAGCACCTGTCCACTCACACGCTGCCACTTGTCTTCCACCAAAACCCCCGCTCGCGCACCTTTCATATCGCGCTCATTCCGCATCGTTGGATCTGGATCATCCGATCCAACGGTTGTGGCGGCATATCGCAAAATCTTTGCACTAGAGGTTTAACACATAAAAATTTTGCGAAATAGGCGGTATCGAAAGGGACAAGTGTCAAGTGATGTATGGAATCGCATTGCTTTTAGGCAATACCGCCTACCCCCTAAATGCCATGCGAAAACTGCTGTCGGTTTTCCTGAAACCGCTTCTTCCCAATTCGCGCCATATTTTAAATTTAAACCCTGGGTCTCTGTTTTGGCATAGAAACCCTTCCTCCGCTGCAAATTTCTCCATCCTCGCGACTCCGAAACATTTCCACGAACCTTCCAAAGAAGTTTAAACCAATAAATCGCAGGATTTAAATAATGTTGTGTTTTTTATGCAAGTTTAATGAAGATTAAGGTTAAAACCATGCCACAGATGATTACAGTGTATGGGCCGAGGATGACGATTCTCATGGCCCTTGATACAATTTCAAAGGGTTTGTGAGTTCTAATTACACGTTTTCAGGGAATCGATAATTCATGATTATCGGTTTCCTGAACAAAAATTCCAACAAACCCTCTGCTCACCTGCAACAACAAACACAGTCAGAGTTAATTAAATGAAGGAATATCAGTGTCAAGATGAAGATCAGAGCATAATCAAAGGTTTAAAGATGTTAATTAAAGCTTAAAGGATCAAGGCATGAACTCTGGAATCAAAGGCCTAATCCACAAATCAGATCCAGAAGACTTCAAATGCCACATCAGAGGGGCTAATTGAATCCCCAGCTACCAAAATTGCCACCTGCAGCCTCTCTGCCTCAAAGGAATACCTGGATCAAATCTCAGTTAGTAACATTAAGGCTAAAGACTTCTAATATTTATTACAAGCAAAATCAAATATTTCACACTGACAACAAAGTTATTGTAAAAGATAAAAAGAGCCTTAAAGTCAATCTTTTCACCCACTAAGCCTAAAAAGTAGAAAACAGAGTTAATGAAACAGAGTTGTAAACCGAATTCTTTCCTGCCTTATGCCTTACATGGTTTTCAAGGCTAGGAGTTGCATTTAGTATATAATTAATGATACTCAACCCTAGAACTCTTCCACCTCCTCATTTCTTCTATAACTACTTCTGAAGAAGATGATAAGTTGTTGGTTGGTTGGTCACTAGTTATAACATTGGAACTCTTTGAAATAATACATAGTCTGTCTGAAGTTGAGGAAGAAATTGAAGTCTTGGAAGCTTGATGATGTTGTGACATGATTTTTCTTGAGAAGGCTCTATCATTGGATCCCTGAGCTTGGTTTTTGGTGATGTATTCTGAATTGTCTGTTGTTTTTCCTGTTTTCATTTTGTTCCATAAATTCTTACTACAGTAGGATGAAAATTTTAGGCTAAGAAATGACTCCTGGAAGCACCTTAGACCTGTTTATCCTTCACTGTTTTATGTTTTCTTCTGCTGAGGTATTTTAGAGTCTTTAATATTTCTCTTTAGTCCTCATGCTTGTTTATTTCTCTAATAGTTCAAATAGTTGGTTCCAGCATGATTTATGGTTTTCCCTGCTTGTCTACTGCCACTTGAAAACTGTTTTTGAAGTCTCCCTTTGAAGTACCATTGTTTACAGTTAGCCAGGGAGGTATGTTTTGATCATACCCTTTGTCCCTGCTTGAATAATTGTTTTAAAGGTCTTTATAGTTGTGATCATAGATGTGTTAGGTGTTCCCTCTTCTATGACTGCAATTATCAGTGAATCTTTCATGTTTTCTAACTCCTTTGAAATAAAATCTTTGAGGAAATAGGATGTGTTCCCGAATCTTAGATTTCATTTTAGAAGTTGTCTTGAAGTCATTATTTGCTTAAAGTGTGGTTTGTAGAATTCATGGTTAGCCCTGTCTATCAAATACCTCTTTCTGTTCAAATTATGTTTTTAAGTTCCCTTTGTTGAGAATTCAATTTCTCTTCTCAAAATCATTAATGTCCATCTCATTAATAAAATCTAAAGGATCATGTGGCCAAGTTAGATTTTCCCTTTGATATCCCATATCCATTGATGAGTTTGTCATAAACCTCTTCTTGACTCCATTGCCCAAGGAATCTGACACTTCTTCTTTCTATCTATACTACTTAGACCTTTCATGTTTTGTTGTGCCAATTCAACCAAACAAACACTTGCACTTAATAACTATTCTAAAATCAATACTTAAAAGCAAACAAGATATACCTTTGCAAACAAATAATTTGAGAGATCCCTCTCTGAGAACAGGCGGACTAGATCCTGGAACTCTAAAGATTGGTTATGATGTTGTCTTGTCTTTTGGTTAGCCAAACTATCAAAACTCAGGAACACCAACACCATGCAACCCTCCAGATGTTCCTTTTGCTGGACATATATTTTTAGAGTTTTTATATACCTCTCACAAAAAAACATCCATCTCGTCAATATGACACCTGCCAATTTAGTGTCATCGACTAGGTGTATAAGCAAATGGACTTGCAGGTCCATGAAACTTGTAGGGAGATCCTTCTCAATTACACATATAATTTCTGCAATTTTCTTCTTCCATTTTGGCACTTCACATTCGTGGATCTCCTTGGATGTCACCAACTTAATATAAGAATATTAAATTAGTATGAACCTTTAAGAAAAAATTAAAATGCAATACAATATCTCTATGTCTCTCAGACATGAATATTTCATACCACATACCTTGCAAATTCTAACAATCGACTTATGACATTCCTCAAGTCAATGGTAAGACATGGATCCCCCCTAATTTTCAATGGCATGATATGTTGTCAAACACATTTATAAAATATCATCATTAGTTATTTTTGTCACACAATATAATATCAAAATATATTTAGTACCTAATAAATTTTACCATTAAATGTTAAATGATGATATATAATACCTTCATAAAATTATGAAAATCATGTGTTTTAAATCTTGTGATATGTCCATTAACTCTAAAAGTTTTCTTTAAAGATGAACCATAGCCAGTAGGTGTCCTTATTGAACATATGACACTTTTTAGTTGGTTTAACTCTTTCTTTTTCAAAATGCATGGAGCTTATGCATATTTTTCATTTTCCTTGTTTGTCCACAAATGTTTTCTATCAAATTTGGTACGCAAAAGAGCAATATCTCTCCTTGAAGACAAGGTGTCCTTATCTTTTCTTGCTATATGTCGAAAAATTGAATCTGGGACATTTTTGAAGATGTGCATGGGACCTAATAGGTGAGATATTAATAGGTCCCTCCAATATGGGAGCTCATAAAATATAGGTTTTCGTTTCATCCCTTCTGGCATCTTAATTATAACTTGTTCTAGTTCTTCAATATAATCACCCCCATCAAAAAAATCATGCCAAGATTTCAATTCAAAATACTCATACTTCTCAAGGCAGTCAGTTGGACCCATAATCATGGGACGGATCCTATTTTCAACTTTTCCATCCAATTGATTCTTTTTGTGGTTTCTAAACATGTGATTTGGTGGTAGAAAAACCTTGTTGTTTGCATAAATAAATTTACAAAGATATTTATAATACCACCCTTGAAATTGTTTTGCGCATATTAGACATGCAAATATACCCTTTTTTTGAAGGCATGCAATTCAATAAGGTTAATAACATCAAAATAATAGGATAAAACTAAGTATGAAATTTGGGATGACAATAATTTATGAGTGTAAATAGGTAAAAAAAATTGTCTTGCCGGAACAAAAACCAAGTCCTGGGAAATCATGAATAGTCCAACATAGCACACCATACAACATGAAGGACCTATTTGATGGAGGATGTGATATGTCATACATTCTTATGCCTTTACATAGCACTTGCATCTCATCAATAACAGATGCAAGATAAAAATCCATGTTTTTAACTTAATGTTTTCCTAGAACAATGAGAGTCGGCATAAGGTGCTCCTTTCTAACACTCCTCCATGGGGGAATATTGTATACTATTAATGCAACTAGCAAAAATCTATAATTTGAGCTCATGAAAGAGAAATGGAACACTCCATCAATGGCAAGACCAAACCTGAAACTACGAGATTCATCTTTGAATTTTGATGCCCATTTTTCCTCTATGTGTTTCAATGTTTTGGAGTCGGCCGAAATTCACATGAATCCATATTTAATCATATTATTTGCATTCCAATCCATCAATTGGGCCATCGATTTGCAGTGAAACATTCGTTGAGGTCTGGGTATTATTAACATGTGACATAAAACCTTCTTTGGAACTATAGAACCTTGTATATTTGTACAATATATCTTCTCTTTATAGACGTGGCATTCTCTCTTGTCTTGATATTCATCCTTGCATAAAATGCAATTATTTTTACATGGACGCATTTTCTTATATTCAATCCCCAAACTCAACCAACAACTGGCATGCCTCTCTACAAGTTGATGGCAACACATACTCTTCAGGAAATATTTTAGTTTTTAGTGCCCTGAAAGATTGCTAAAGATTAGATCAATTGAATGTTGACTTATGATGAACATGTTTGATATGTCAATCTATATTATGACTATTCATATAAAATATGCGGTTTTAAAATCTCCTTAAAGAAATATAAACTAAGTTGATGAATGTTTACGAATTACGTAGACCAATTGAAAATGCATTGTAAGAAATATATTTCAACCCACTTCAATAGGGTGGTGAATCCTTTGTCTAACCAACCAATGAGTGGCTTGATTTCTAATAATATTAATGTGCATGCCAATTTTGAGGTTCTACTTGCACCCCATTTGAACATGGGTGTCTTTGTTGCTTGCTTGATGGAGTCTTTCAGCAGGTTGTTATCGTCAACATTAAGTCAGTGGTAATTACCCCTGTTGTCATTGTTATTGTCAACCATATGATCATTATTGTCATCATTGTTTCCATCCCCAAAGAAACATGTAAGCATTTCATTCAATCCTTCTTCATGCACTGCATTTTCACGGTCATGATCATCATCATTAAGGCCGCTAGCTAGCATATTGCAATCATCAGTGTATGTGAATCTCATCAATTGTTCAAATTTCTCTAGTGGTAGAGTTCTATTTAAATATGTTATTTTTGCCCTAGTATGGTTTAAAGGATGTTTTGGATCATCCCGTCCAAATCTTAATAGCCCAGTTGGATCAGCTTGGGTATTAGTAGTTGTTCTTTCATTGTCATCTTCTACATATTGACAAACGCAACCATTATTTAATGTTTGGCAAGAATTGGATAAACCATAAATGTATCAATTTCAAAGAAATATAATAAAATACCGCTTAACAAATCCCATCCCATGTATTATAGTCTTGAACAACCTATTCTTCAATGAAATTAATTGTTGTTTTTGAAGTATCCATTGTTATATCCTCTTCTACCCACTGTGTTATATGTGATTTAATAGTTTTAGGTCCACGCCCACATATATATGTTTTTTTTTTCTTTTGCTAGTTGAATGCTTAGGTTGTGCACTTGTTCCAATATCCATCTAAAATCTCAACAATATTCATTAATTTATTTCAATATTAGATAATACACTATAAATTATAATAATACTATGAAAAAGGATGGACGTATCACAAAATGCTTCCTAAGTTAAGTCAAAATTTGATAATTACATGATGTCTTGCGACATATGTTGTGTCCTTATTTAATAGTCATGATTTGTTGACATGGCCTTGTCTTTCCCATATAATACATAACATAGTCAATGGTGTTTAGTACACCAATTATATCATTTCAACTAATATGCTATCCAACACAAAACCTCACTTTACTCATATATTTGACATATCGATATCATGTTTTGGATTTGAAAAAAAACAACAACATATTTTATCTAACTTTATCTCGTCTATGTTGTACCATTTGTGAAATCATAAACACTATCCTCCTTTGGTTGAGGTTTTTTTGTCTTCTTACCATTATTATATCTATAGATTTCGTATCCGATTCTATGGCCACCCACTTTCCTCTCGATGATTTAGTAGGTCTGCATCGTCTGCGTCTTCTAGATCTTGTAATACACAACAATGGCATTAGTCACAAAACATCTATTCACTTCGTTGTTGCTTCATCCAATTTTCTAAATGCACAATCGATTTAAGCTCAGTTGGTTTTCACTGCACCATTCTAACCAAAATGCCCCTATTTTCAATATATACCCTTTTTGTTAATTTCTACTCCCAATATGGTGACATGACACAACACTTCTAAATCTTAGATGAGAATTATGAGAACTAATGGACTACTTTTTCTTCTTTTCATATTTTCATTTAACTTATTTCAAACCTTTGATCCATAATTTTAAACCTTCAAATATATGTACTTTTGTATATTAAAAAAAATATCCTTTGACCCTATACATTAGAGAATATACTATTTTCAAATTTTTATTTTTGAGTCTTCTAAATGAACCCAATATATAATATAATAATTATTATAAGTTAAGCTATGGATGAGATATATTTTCAATGCCACCATCCACCCTATAAAGGAGTAAAGAGTGAGTGGTTGGATAAAAAATGTTTGTGTCACATGTATACATAATCACTAAGCAACACAACCTTTAAAGGTGAAAAATGTGTGTATGTGACCATAACTAGTGGATTTTTACATTATGATTCATTGGCTATTAGAATAAAATTAGAAAGTTTGAAATCACCCCAAATTCATTAGTGGGCTAGGAACATATGACATAAATCACCATTCATTACAGGATCAAAACACCATTTATAGGGCTTTACAACAACCAACATTTTAGCTTATTCCATGTGCCTATGCACAATGCACATCCAATATTGGTATTCAATTAAACCTCATAAAAAATGACAATAACATGGAAGCCTCCCACATGGACATTGCAAAATTCAAAGATGACAATGAATACAAATTAGACCAAATTGGAAAATTTAAAAAAAAAAAACTGCTAATCTATAATTGGTACACACAATGGATAAAAATATTGTGTATCCGCAGGAGGGCGATTCTCGGAATCGGCCTCCCGCCCAGGTGGCAGCGAAAGCCGGCCACTGGGCGGGAGGCCGATTGGCGGCGCCACCACGATTAAAATAAAATAAAATAAAATTTCTTTTTTTTTAATATTTTTTTTTTAATTTGATTTTTTTTTTAAATTCAAAAAATTTAAAATTATTTTTTTTTAATTCAAATTTTTTATTTTAAATTTAATTTGTTTTAATGTCTTTTGGATTTATTTTTTTTAATTTTGTTTTTAAATTTAATATTTTAGATTAATTATTTTTTTAAATTTAAAATTTATTTATTAAATTTTAATTTAATTTAATTTTTTTTAATCTTTTAGTTTATTTAGTTTTTCATTTTTAAAATTTATAAATTGTTTCATTTAAAAATAAAATAAAAATTTATGGATATTTGTTTTTTAATTATTTGCACATGGTTTTTTTCATTTTTTTTGTTTTTTAATGATAGTTTTTTTTATTTTAATTTTCTTTTTCAATTTTAAATTTTTTTTTTTTTAATTTGTTTTTTTTTGTTAATTTTAAAATTTGTATTTTTTTTGTTATTATTATTATTTTTTTAATTTAATTTTTTCTTTTTGTGTATTTTATTTTTTTTAATCTAAATTTTAATTTTGTAATTTAAATTATTTTTAAATTTTCTATTTTAATTTTTCTTTTAATTATATGGTTTTAATTAATTTTTTGATGTTTTTTTTTTTTGTTTTTTTTTTTTTAATTTTTGTTTTTTTTCTTTAAATTATGTGTTTTTTTTTCAAATTTTGTCATTTCTTTTGATATAATTTTTTTTTAATTTTTTTAATTTTTTTAATTTTTTCTTTTTTTTAACGAGTTAATTTTGTTTTTTTTACATTTTTATTGGTTTTTTTATTGTTTATATATATATATATATATATATATATATATATATATATATATATATATATATATTTTTATCTAAGTTTTGTGTTTTATTACCAACATGAAAATCACCACTCTAAAAAAAAAGGTTGATGCTGCATCAATACGTTTCACAATTAGCATGAAAATCACTGCTCTAAAAAAAAAAGTTGATGCTGCATCAATACGTTTCAAAATTAGCATGAAAATCACTAACATTTTAAAACAAATATTCATACTTCATAAATAAAAATATTAGAGTGTCAAAAATGTGCTCAAAAAAAAAAAAGGTGATTTTGCATCACCACTTTTCAAAATCGAGTGCTTTTTATGCTACCAAAAAAAAGTAGGTAACAGTGTTGGAGGTGGTGGGAGATATTTATTACCAAAAAATGGGAATGGTTTTTTGTGTCAGGGGGGTAGATGGTAGGTGGTAATGAGTGCAAGGGTGGTGCACAATTCATATATGACTGCCACATTGCAAAAATTGTTTTGGAAAAATAACTTTTTGCACTCGACCCTTTCGTTAAATGTTGAGCAACCAGGGGGGGGAATAGAACAAGAGTCATCGATCACCAAAGCGCAATTGTTTCCAATAGAAAATTCATGATAGTTAGTGTGTGGCGATTTGACATTTTTTTTTTTGTAACCTAGGTAGGACTAATCTTCATCATCATGTCTAATACATATCACTCGATCAGGGCGGGGAATTGAACCGGTGACTTCACAGCAAGGAGTGCCTTAACAAAGCACCCGATCTCCGTCTATCCATGATCCGGATTTATGCAAGAACGCAACAGAATACAGAAATAACCATAAACATAGAGATGCAGTGGAAATAATGCTTCATTTCATTAATATCAAATAACATAAATATGCTTACAAACATAATGGAAATAAAATAGCTAGGGTGCTGGTAGCGAATCTCTGAGAAGAGATGTGGCAGCTACAGACCTCTGAACTGTGTTACAATGAGGTTCGAGGGCCTATTTATTATTGAGAAACAATGGAGAACTCTAAATGTCCAAAAACCTAACCTTAGGAGATGAAGCGCCAAAACTATGGGCTCCGTTTGGGTAAATTGGCGTTTCAACTTCTCGGGGACATAACTTCGACATACGATCTCTGTTTGACACGTATGATACATCGTTAGAAAGATCTATCTGAGGACTACAACTATTGCCACAAATATTAATTTTAAAACAAAATCTTATTTTCCGGACAAACGATGCCCAAAAAACGTCGTTTAGGGCCTCAAAACGGCTCCGGAAGTTCAGGACCTGAAAAACTGCTAAAAATAGTAAGTTGTGTTGCAACTTAAAAACTGAAAGAATTGATGATGCGGGTCCAAATGGAATAGGTGGGTGGCCATCGATATCCACCTTGATCATTCCTCCCTTTTTAAGAAGCAATGGTCCCCATTGCATTGAGATCCTCCATGAGATGAGGCACGTTCTGTTGTCGAAGATGTCATGGACCTGCGGGCGGACATGCTGGATGCAATTAGTAAATTTGGCTTCTTTATCAGCCACAAACAATACATGTGTGGATACTGTCTGTGTAGTCGCATGAGGTATGGCAACATCAGGCAGCGGTGTGTCGGGGGTCAAATCAATGGAGTGCTTGTCCTGACAGTGTAGAGGAACCTTTGTGAGTGAGGAGAAAGTTTCCTTGTATTCCTCCATGACTTTGTTCATCTACTGCAGCCGTGCAGGGGAACCCTGTTTCGAGGTTGTGGCCACAATATTCTTCTTTCCCTATGATCGACTTGTAAGGAAAATAAATTTCCTGGTTTGGGAAACAATCTTACTACGTTTTTTTGCAGTAGTCAAAGAGATGACAGGAGGTTGTACTACCTCTGGTATCCTGTACAATTTATTTCCCAAAGTAATAACAATAGCACAAGGCCTAGACTCATACACAGCATGTTGCCTCCACAAGTATGGTTGGCCCAATAATACATCAGCTACATCAAGAGGAGCAACATCACACAATACCTCATCCGTGAATAGCTTGATACTGTACGGAAGGCGACACTGCTAGCAGATGCGGAGATCTCTCCCTAAGTGGAGCCACTCGATGGTATACGGCTGCGGGTGTGCTATGGTTGGTAAGCTGAGCCGCTTCACGACCTCTACTAAAATGAGGTTCTTTTGGCTTCTGCTATCGACAAGAAATTGCAGCGGAGAACCCTTCACCCACATCTGTGAATGGAAGAGGTGCTCCCCCTCCTCTGGATCCTCTGTATTCGCCCTCTGGATCTTGATGGTGGCAACAATGGCACTGGGATCCGCATCAACGATCTACTTCCCTTTGTCATTGCCTTTTTCTGGTTCTGACTCAAGATGAGAAAATGCATCTGATTCGGGTGCCTTTAGTTCGACCGCCAATGACTGTTTGGCTCGACACTCGTTTGTGCTATGAGTGGGGATGTTATGAAATTCACACCACTTCCCTATGTCCTTATTTTGATTTGTGGTGTTGTTCTGGGTCGCACTGCTTTGGCCTTGCCCCTTGTTCTTTGGTTCGGGGGCACCTTCCGGGTTTGCATATCCAAAGTCTCGCTTCTTCTACTTAAATTTCTGCTCGATCTTGGCGGCATAGCGATATGCCATGCCAAGCGATGTAATGTTGAGGAACTCCATTTCCACCTGAATTTGTTAGTGTAGACAGTCGTGGTACTTGAGAACCAAATGTCTTTCTAAATCTTTAATACCCAACTTTGTGCCTAGGGTATGGAATAGATTCGTTAGTTCGTGCACATCTTGATCCCTTTGTTGCCGCAACGTGGTCCATTAGATGTATTTGTCCTCATAGATCCCCACGGGGTAATATTGTTCCTTGATGCCATCGCGGAACGAATTCCAAGTGGGTGTGGCCGAGAATAGAGAGGGTTCCCCTTCGTCCTCTTGCTCACAGTAGGTTTCCCACCAGTCTTTGACATGGGGGGCGGCTTTGAGGAGTGCAAAAATAATCTTTTCTCAGTCAAAGAAATCATGGACCGAGAAATACCCTTCTAGCAAATTCAAATCTATCTACGACGTTTGCATCTATTTGGCCTTCAAATACAGGAATGTCAAATTTTACCTGTACCTTGAAGGGAGTGGCGCCTCCAGAGTGGTTGTTGGATGCAGATGTATCATAGGTGGGCAGTCGTTGAAGGATCTGAGCAAATTTATCCATCATCGCGTTCCTTTGTTTCTCGAGGGCCTCCTCGAGCAATATTTTAGTAGGATCTCTTACTCCCTCGTCTTTCTTTTCTTCCGCCATGGGAGGTCGTTAGGTCTTGCAAGGCTGATCTTGCAAGGGTTCAACTAGATCGAGTCCTAACTCCTTATACCCTGACCACGTTGAGGACATGCAAAGAAAAACAAAGAAAGAGCAGACCGCTCTGATACCACTGATCTAGAATTTATGCAGGAACGCAACAGAATACAGAAATAACCATAAATATAGATATGTAGCGGAAATAATGCTTCATTTCATTAATATCAAATAACAGAAATATGCTTACAAACATAATGGAAATAAACTATGTAAAAATTTGAATAACTGATATGTTATTTTACCGAGATTCTCCTGATCACACACTATTTTAACTTCATGTACAATATAGAATCTCTTCTACCATTGATCATTAATTGCGGAAATAAAAACAATCGCATGCGCACATTAAAACCATAAACAATCACACATATGAACACAGTATTTCATGGGAAAGCTTAAAGCTGAAAACCCCAATATACGCCATATTATATGTGCAAAAAGTCATGTAACAATCATCATACAAAGATCCTCACAAGCTCTCAGTACAATATCCAATTGCTACACACTAATCAAGCTAGATCTAGCAAATCACATGCTCCAATCTCTGCCACCTGATAGCCTGCCTCTACTGTGCAATCACTGCTGAATAATGGCTCTTAATTAAATTCAAACCACCTGGCTTGTACTGCGTGATCCTCATTGGCATCTCCAATCACTAGTTGTTGCAAATCATGCAACAATATAGTCACAACTGATAGTCACACTGCTCTTTCACTATCTCCACCGGTCTCCTTTGGCTTGTCCGCTACGCGGGTCGCCAGTGTGTTATTCTTTAGTTGATTTATGAGTTAATAATTAGTGAATTAATTAATAATTAATTCACACCACTCATCACTAGTGTATTTATCAGTTAGACTAAATACAACTAGTTCAACTAAGTTAAACTAAACACAACTCCATCAACTTCCTCAATCATCAGCTCACGAACTCTCTCATGAGTTCTAATTGAAGTATTCATGAAATAGCTCCACTTAACCCTCAGGAATAGCGTAATTCCTTCTGTCAGCTCCTGTGCCACATCTGTGAACTTAACTGAAGTGCTCCAAGAGAATAAGATAATTTTTATAGTCTAAATATTATTAAGAGCTAATAATATTCGACATATCTATTTTTAGAATGGAAATCTAAAAATAGATTCTGCCCAATATGTCTAAAAATAGAATTCCATCTATTTTCCCAACTTGACCAACCATCCACAAATAGCATCCTGCAACTCATAGAATATGACCGACATGTCTAAAAAATGAACTTTGCGCCCAAAAATAACTGCGGGCCCACTTAGTGAAGGCAACTCTTTTCACTAAGCTCATCATCTTGTTGCGATATCAACACTCCTCTCAACGAGATAAGGATTATGCGCTTACCCCATCTTTTATCTGCAATGGTATTCGAATTTGCTCACAGTGAGCGCCTTCATCAGATATCGGCATCACGCATCTCATTAAGGCTGTATGAAAGTAACATGATCTTAAAAGCTACACATAATATCATAGATGGTTATACCTGATGTCGATGTGTTTAGATCTATCATGAAATAATATATTAGCTGAGAGTTTAATGCAACTCTGGTTATCACAATAAATCACAGTAGGCTCCAAGTGTGACTCGAACAACCCGACCAGAATCTTCCTCATCCATATGGCCTCGCATGCAGCCAAGCTTGCTGCCATATACTCAGCCTCTGCTGAACTGAGTGCCACGGATCTCTGCTTCCTGCTGTACCAAGAAAATGTTGTCGAACCGATACTGAAGATCCCTCCGGATGTGCTCTTTCGGTCCGTTGGGCTCCCTTCCCAATCTGCATCCATGAAGCCACATAGCTTCACCTCATCATTACATCCCCAATACCATAATCCATATCCCAATGTGCCTGCGAAATATCCTGATACATGCTTCCACTGCCCTTCGAAAGAGCTTGGTAGGCTTAACCATAGCTTGTGGTGGTTAGCGCGTAGCATATGTCCGAGTCGTGTATTGACCGGATACATGAGGACCCCACCAAGTTGTCGGTAAAAACGATGGCATCCACTACATCTGGAGTGTAGCATCCTCCTTCCTCCAACCACCGGGAAGAGGGTATCAACGAGCTTGAAAAGCCATGCCATGTTGAACAACTCGATATCTCTCGGAGCATACTTGCCACCGAGAAACAAATAGTCCACCACTGTGCTGCCAAATTTCCAATCCCAGGAAATAATGAAGGAGGCCCAAGTCCTTCATCTCAAACTCTTTTGCAAGATCAGCCTTGCATGAGAGTATCAATTGTTCATCACCGGTCAGTATCAAATCATCTACATAAAGTACAATGATCAACAACTTACCCTCCACCACAATCTGGTAGAGGTTCGGATCCGCCTCACTCTTGGAGAATCCAAGTCTGGTAAAGTAACTTTCGATCCGTGTGTACCAAGCACGAGGTGCTTGTTTCAACCCATACAGCGCTCTTTTGAGCCTGCACACATGCGACTCGTTGCTAAAGATCTCGAAACCTTCGGGCTGCTCTATGTACACATCCTCCTCAATCTCCCTGTTGAGGAACGTAGTTTTCACATCCATCTGATGAATGTGCCACCCCATCTGTGTTGAGAGAGCTAGGATCATCCGTATGGAAGAATACCTTGCGACCGGTGCAAAGGTTTCCTCATAATCGATCCCCTCGATCTGTGAGAAGCCTCGGGCAACAAATCTTGCCTTGTACTTCTCCACACTCTCGTCAGCTGCTTGCTTCACTTTGTAGATCCATCTTGAACCCACCATTGATTTCCCATCTGGCCTTGGGACAATCTCCCATGCACTGTTTCTGACAATCGAATCATACTCTTCCACCATGGCATCTACCCATGCGGGATCCTCCACAGCTTCCTCGAAAGATGATGGCTCTGTCATGATACACTGACTCATAAGAGCCATGTATCCAGTGTACCGGTCAGGTGACTGTCTCTGTCTGCGCTGTGATGTAGGTGCTCCTACAACCTTCTCTGCATCTTGAGCCAATCGCTCAGCTTCTGTAGTGCGCTTCTGCCCTCTGATGGTTGGCACTACATGAGTGGTCTCTTCCACGCCATCAACCTCATCTTATGGCTGATCCACATCCTGAGACTCATCCTTAGGAACTAATAGCTCCTCATCTGCATGCAAGTATGGCTCCCTCTCAAGCGAACACTTCATGGCTTTCTCCTCATGAAATTTGATATCCTGTCGCACAACAGTCTTGCGACTGTCTGGCAAATACACACGATAGTTGTGGGGCGTATCAGTGTACCCCACAAATATCCCAACCTCTGCGGTCGGCTCCAGCTTCTTCCTGGCATCCTTAGTCACATGAATGTAAACAGGTGAACCAAAAATCCTCAAATGGGAAATATCAGGTCTCTTACCAGAAAACGCCTCCTCGGGTGTACTCATGCCAAGTATCCTGTGAGGACAACGGTTCTGCACATATACTGCAGTATTGCATGCCTCATCCCACAAGTGTATGGGTAGGCCCTGATCATGCAACATCGCCCGTGCAGCACCCACGATCGTTCTGTTCTTCCACTCAGCAACCCCATTTTGCTATGGGTTATGAGGTGCTATGAGCTCTCTTCGAATTCCTTCTGCGCTGCAAAAGTCCTTGAATTCACCAGAGATGAATTCACCACCATTGTCGCTCCTAAGAGCCTTCACTTACTTCCCTGATTCTTTCTCAACCAGTGCCTTGAACTCATAGAACTTTGAGTATGTCTCGTCTTCTTCTGCATGAAGAAGATCCAGCACTTCCGAGAAAAATCATCAACAAATATCACATAGTACCTGTGCTTTACTGTCGAAGCTACTGAGAAAGGTCCACACACGTCTGTGTGAATTCTCACAAGGATCGTCATGGCGCGCTTATCCTTCTCATGAAAGGTGCCTTTCACAAATTTTCCCAAAGTACATCCCTTGCACTGATTTGATTGCCCAAGAGTGCCTTTAGGAAGCCCAGTAGAAATCTGCTACAGTATCTTCAAAGCTCCATGGTGAAGGTGGCCCAATCTCCTGTGCCACAGCTCGCCATCATCCCGGCTCACCACTCCTTCTGCCTTGCCTGCCATTTCTTGCGCATCCATCTACCTGCAATTGATAAAGGTTCTTAACTCGAACCCCTATCCTCTGAATCTCACCAGTTGCCTTATTGTGCAGGAAAGCCTTTCCCTCGCTAAAGACAACATCATATCCCTTGTCTTCTAACATGGCCACCGAGATCAGATTCTTCTTCAATCCTGGAACATGCATCACTTCCTTCAATACGAAGGGTTTACCAGACTCCCTCTCAAAATAAATGGTACTGATACCAGTCACACTGTATCTACCATCATCGCCCATCTCGACGTGCACCCCAAGATCTTTCTCATCCAGATCAGTAAACAAATCTTTGTCTCCAGTCATATGAAAAGACGCACCACTGTTAAGAAACCACACTGAACCCATCATACTTGAGACCAAGTATGCAATCAGCGAAAAATCCAGCTCAAACTGTGAGGCTAAGGCCTCTCCAGCTACAGATCCAGCAACCTGCTTATTTTTCTTCTTCTGTGGACAATTAGTGGCGTAATGTCCGTGTTGGTGACAGTGAAAGCACTTCACCTTGGACATGTCCTGCTTCTTGCCTTTCGCACTGGATTGAGAAGCATTCTTCTTACTCTTCCCCTTCCTTGCTTTGGCAGCCAAAGCGCAATTTTCTTCATCAGAGTTCTTTGATGAAGATCTGTCCCTGGTACTTCGCCTTATCTCCTCTTGCACAAGATCCGACCTATGTCGCTCCCATCCTGTCAATTTCTCCCGACCATTGACAGAGTCCTGATAAGAATGCCAACTCTTCGGAAGCCCAAGGAGAGCCAAGCTCACCAAGTCCTCATCATCAACAATCACCCCCACACTTCCCAGCTCATCCCTACATTAGATGAACTTCGGGAGGTACTGGGCATGTTGTCGCCTTTCTCCATTTTTATGTTTCTGAGTTTATCCTTGAGCACCAACTTCCTCTGGTCGCTCTTGCTTTGGAATAAGTATGTCAACGCTTTCCACATCAAGAATGGAGAAGCCTTACCATGAATGTTGGACACTATGTGATCCTCAACACCATCCAATAGAATTCTTTGACACTTTGTTGTCTTCTTTTTCCATGCGTCAAGTGCGGCAGCATCGCCAAAAGCAGGTTTTGGAATTTCTGCATCTATGAACTCCTTCAACCCATTGTCATCTAACACCGCCTCCATCCTGTCCTTCCATGCAATATAATTCGAGCTGCCCTCAAGGGCATACTCCACTCGCAATCCGTTGAAAGACATCTCAACTTCAACACCAAGAAAACATTGTTGCAAATTCGAATTCCACCAGCACAAAACTCAACCGCTTCAATGTTTTACAATTTCTCCAATGATCAATATCACTTTGATACCATGTATAAATTTGAATAACTGATATATTATTCACCGAGATTCTTCTGATCACACACTATTTTAACTTCATGCACAATACATAATCTCTTCTACCATTGATCATTAATTGCGGAAATAAAAACAATCGCATGCGCACATTAAAACCATAAACAATCACACATATGAACACGGTATTTCATGGGAAAGCTTAAAGCAGAAAACCCCCAACTATCTGTATATTATATGTCATAGAGATCATGTAACAATCATTATACAAAGCTCCTCACAAGCTCTCAGTACAATCTCCAATTGCTACACACTAATCAGGTCCGATCTAGCAAAACACATGCTCCAATCTTCGCCACCTGTTAGCCAACCTCTACTGCGCAATCCCTACTAAATATTGGCTCTGATTGAACTCAAATTCACCTGGTATGCACTGCGCAATCCTCATTGGCATCTCCATCGATGTGTGGTGCAAACTCATGCACCAGTATAGTCACAACTGATAGTCACACTGCTCTTTCACCTATCTCTCCACTGGTCTCCACTGAAACTGTCCATGCACTGAAGTTAACTGATGTATTCTTTAGTTGATTAATGAGTTAATAATTAGTGAATTGATTAATAATTAATTCACACCACTCTCACTAGTGTATCAATCAGTTAGACTAGATACAACTAGCTCAACTATGTTTAACTCAGTTAAACTGAACACAACTTCCTCAATCAACTCCACCAAACTCTCTCACATGTGTTCTAACTGAATTCTTCATGCAATAGCTCCACTTAACCCTCAGGAATAGCGTAATTCCTTCTGTCAGCTGCTGTGCCACATCTGTGCACTTCGACATATCTATTTTTAGACTGGCAATCTAAAAATAGATTCCGCCCAATATGTCTAAAAATAGAAGTCCATCTATTTTTTCCAACTTGACCAACCATCCACAAATAGCATCCTGCAACTCATAGAATATGATCGACATGTATAAAAATAGACATAGTCTAAAAATAGACTTTGCGCCAGAAATAACCTGCGGGCCCACTTAGTGAAGGCGACTCTTTTCACTAAGCTCATCATCTTGTTGCAATCTCAACAAACTAGCTAGGGTGTTGGTAGCGAATCTCTAAGAAGAGATGTGGCAGATACAGACCTCTGAACTGTGTTACAATGAGGCTTGAGGGCCTATTTATTATTCAAAAACAGTGGATAACTCTGAACTTCCAAAAACCTAACCCTAGGAGAAGAAGCACAAAAACTATGGGCCCCATTTGGGTAAATTGGTGTTTCAACTTCCCGGGGATGTAACTTCGGCATACGGTCTCCGTTTGATGCATATGATACATCATTAGAAATATCTATCCGAGGAATACAACTATTGCCGCTAATATCAATTTTGGAACAAATTTATATTCACCGAACAAACAATGCCCAAAAAACGTCGTTTAGGGCCTCAAAACAGCTCCGGAAGTTTAGGACCCGAAAAAATGCTAAAAATAGTAAGTTGTGCTACAACTTAAAAACTAAAAGAATTGATGGTGCGGGTCCAAATGGAATAGGTGGGTGGCCACCGATATCCACCTGGATCATTCCAAGACCCCGTGGACCGATCTGACATTTTATTTATTTAAATAAAACAAAATAATATATTACACCATTATATATTTGCGTGCAAAGTATTACAAAGTGCAATAAATCATTTTTTTTTTAATCAAAATTTTGAAATTTTCAAAGTAACAAGAAAATGTTACAACACCCAAAATGTTAGTGTAGTGTTGGGTGGAAAAAACACCTCTTGATAAAATATGCAGAAGACAAAAGTTTGGACAAACACACGGGAGCTCACAAGTGCAGATCACCAGGAGCTCCCACCAGCAAATGCATTCGCTTGGAGTTCTTCATTAAGCATCAAGAATTAAATAGATACATAGGCAAAACAGATTCCTAATTAATAGGAACCGAATTTCAAATAAAGAGCAAATCATAACTACGTAACCTATTCTCCATTAATTTCTAACACCCCCCCTTAATGGAGAAAGGGATTTTTAAACACACCTAAAGTATCTCTAAACAAATCAAACTTCAGTCTTCCTAGTGTCTTAGTGAATATATAAGCCATGTTATCACAAGAATTACAATACTCTACAGAAATCTCTTTGGACTGCACTTTCTCCCTAACAAAATGAAATTGAGTGTCTATGTGCTTAGTGTTTTTATGAAACACAGGATTGTAAGCCAGTTTGATGGAACTCTGATTGTCGCAATTGATGGTCGTAGCTTCTATCTGTTCTTCCCCTGCATCTTGGAGAAGTCTACGCAACCAAACTGCCTCACATGTCGCTGCACACATGGCTTGATATTCTGCTTCTGCCGAGGATAAAGCAACAGTATGCTGCTTCTTGCTGCACCAAGAGATGACCCCCGAACCAATGTTGAAGGCGTAACCTGTAATTGATCTTCTGTCATCTAGATTTCCTGCCCAATCAGAGTCTGTATAACCTGTCAACTTAACATCAAATGAGTCAGAATACAAAATACCAAAATCTGATGTTCCTTGCAGATACCTTAATACTCCTTTCGCTGTACTCCAATGACTGTCATGGGGTTGAGTCATAAACTGACTCAAAACACTCACTGCATAGGCTAAGTCAGGTCTTGTTGTAGTCAAATAAATAAGACTACCAACCAATTGTCTGTACAATGTTGCATCTGCATATTTCGAACCATCATTCATCTGAAGTTTGCTATTCTGCTGTAAAGGTATGCATGAAGGCTTACACTCATCCATCTTAAACCTGGATAACAGACTCTTTGCATACTTACCCTGGGACAAGAAAGTTTGACTTGAATCTCTCCAAACTTCTAGACCCAAACAATATTGCATTTCCCCGAGGTCCTTCATCTCAAATTTCTGTGATAATTGCTGCTTGATTTCTTCAATGAGATTGTCTGCACTTCCTGTTATTATAAAATCATCTACATACAAAGAAATCACCACTATCTTCCCTTCATTATTAAACATGGTATATAAATTGGGATCATTTTTGCTCCTTTCATAACCATTCATGAGGAAAAAAGAATCAATTTTTTCATACCAGGATCTAGGTGCCTGCTTTAAACCATATAAAGCTTTCTTTAATCTACACACTAGATGTTCTTCTCCCTTCTTAACAATTCCTTAAGGCTGTACTAAATATACTTCTTCTTTTAAATCACCATTTAAGAAAGCAGACTTAACATCTAATTGATGTATTTTCCAATGATGTTTAGTGGCTAAAGTAATAATCATTCTGATGGTGTTTAATTTTTCAACAGGGGCAAATGTCTCCTCAAAATCAATACCTTCTATCTGGGAATATCCCTTTGCCACCAACCTTGCTTTATGTTTATCAATAGACCCATCTGCTCTAAATTTCAACTTAAATAACCATTTGCAACCTATGGGTTGTTTATCATCAGGTAGTTTTACTAGATCCCAAGTATTGTTTTTAATGATAGATTCATATTCCTCATTCATTGCTTTCTTCCATTCAAGACTTTTACTAGCTTCATAAAAGTTAGAAGGTTCTGCAATGTTTAACATACCAGTCATAAGCGCACAATCCCTATATCGAGCTGGTAACTGTCTTGGCCTATTTGATCTTCTGAGTGGTGGGGGTTCAATTATTCTTCTTGTTTCTTCCCTTTGTGGAGTGAACTCCACATTATCCCGCTGTTGTTGTACCTGCTTCTGTTCCTGCTTCTATTCCTGCTGCTGACTGACTCCTGTTTCAATATCCTCTTCTAAGAGTAAAGGCACATGCCATTCTTCATTGTTTTGGACAGGATTTCCATCATCAATCTGTTCATGGAATAATACATCTCTACTGACAAACACCTTGTGAGTAGCAGGGTCAAACAATTTATAAGCCTTATACTCACTGCAGTATCCAATGAACATGCATTTAATGGCCTTTGAATCTAACTTCTTCCTGTTCTCTTTGGGAACATGTGCAAAATCTTTACAACCAAATACTCTAAGATGACTTACTGCAGGCTTGAAGCCAAACAATGCTTCAAAAGGAGTTTTATACTCAAGACTTTTAGTAGGACTCCTATTCTTTAAATACACTACAGTATTAACAGCTTCTGCCCAAAAACCATTGGTTAGATTCTTACCTTTCAACATACTGCGAGCACACTCCACCAGTGTTCTGTTTTTCCTCTCAGCAACTCCATTCTGCTGAGGAGTGTAAGGTGTTGTGAATTGCTGTTGTATCCCATGCTCGTTGCAATATTTGATGAAGACTCCTTTCTTGAATTCTCCCCCTTGATCTGATCGAAGAATCCTGATGAACTTTCCTGTTTGCTTCTCAATCATGTTTCTGAATTGCTTGAAATATTCAAAAGCATGAATTTTCTGTTTAAGAAAATACACCCATGTGAATCTTGTACATTCATCAACAAAGATTAAAAAATAATAGGCCCCCCCTAACGACCTCATCTGCATCGGGCCACATAAGTCAGTATGTACAAGTTCAAGTATATCCCTCTGTTTTCTATCTTTAACAGCAGGAAATTCATCTCTATGTTGTTTACCAAACGCACATGCCTCACAATCAATATGCAACTTTTTCAAAACAGGAAGACCCTCTACCATACCTTTGTTTTGCAGCAGAAAGAGATCACCAAAGTTAATATGCCCAAGTCGCTGATGCCACAAATTTTCAGCAGACTTATTTGACACCATCAAGGCTTGTTGAGGCGTACTTTTCACATCCAATTTGTAGAGTCCTCCTATGCGAATACCTGTAGCAATGGGCTTCATCTGATCCAACAAATCTTTAATAATGCAATGAGATTTAAAAAATTCTACCTTGAGGTCCTGATCTGTAATCTTGGACATAGAAATCAGGTTCTTCTTAATGCCAGGAACATACCACACATCAGATATATTCCTGATCTTACCATCAGGCAGAGTAACAAGGACATCTCCATGTCCCTTGATCTCGTACCCACTATTATCTCCAAGATAGACTTTTACTCTAGAGTTGGATTCTTTAAAATTTCTGAACCATTGCTTTTTACCTGACATATGCGAGGAGGCTCCAGAATCCACGAACCAAATATCTGATTCATCCTCCTCAGTAGCAGTGTCAGCCTCGACCATAAATAGTCTAACATCCAGATTCTGATCTGGGTCTGTATCTGCATCTGCATCCGCCAAATGACCTGCATGCCTTCTCTGATTGTACCTCTCTTGATTTGCCTTCTTCTTGCGACAAAATTTAGCAATATGGCCTATCTTACCACAATAAAAACATTCAAGAGCAGAGTCATTTCTATACGAGGTCATACCTTGTGGTGTCATTTTTGATGTGTTGCCCCTCCTCTGATCAGCCATCGCTCTCCCTTTTGGCTTGAACTTTGTTATCAATGCAAGATCTGGATCTTGAGGCTTGAGAGACGACCTCCTTTCCTCTTCATGTAGCAAAATTCCAGTAAGCTCTTCAAAACACGGAGGCTTTTCCCTTGCATTCAATCCAGTTATAAACATTTGATAGTCATCTGTCATACCATTCATGGTGATTGTCACCAGATCATCATTTGCCACGGTTTGACCGATATCAGATAGTTTATCTTTAACTTCCTTTATCCGGGATAAGAATGACGAAACAGACTCATTCTCCTCCATCTTGATTGAGAGGATTTTCTTCCTGAGGAACAAGGTTCGGCTGGTGTTCTTGATTTCATACATGTCTTTGAGAGTTGTCCAGATCTCATTCGTTGTCTTGCAATCCCGAATATGAGGGATAATGCAATCTTTAACTGACAATTTTAGTAGAAATTTTGCCTTCAGCTCCCTTTTCTCCCATTCTTGAATTGTTGCATTCGTTCCACCATTTGCAAAAGTCGGCTTACCTTCATCGCCGATGACAATGCTATAGGTATTCTGACCCTCAAGCAAAGTTTGAAGTTTAAATTTCCAATTTGTGTAATTGGAACCATCCAACTTGCTGCTTTCATTTAAGTAATCTGCCATTTGAGAATTCATCTTGGAAGAGAAAAAAAAAAAAACAGGCTACCCCCGGCAACTTAAAAAATGAACAATTCTCAATTATCACAACAAATTGAATATGGTTGTGACTTACAACAGTTGTGAAATACAAATTATGAATAAGCAGCAGATCACTAATTATTAACTTCAAAAATTTGTTTCAGTGAAAGCGTTGATATCGCTCTTCATAAACTAGATGCCAAACTGTTTGCATAAAAAATAACGCTGCATAAATCTGCTAACAGGAACAACAAATCATAACTGTTTGCATAAATCTGCTAACAGGAAATGCCGCGAGATGTAAACTTTCCAAAACTATTCACTGGCATCGAGCGACGAGCTACGTGGTTTCAGACACTTGGGAATAATATTGAATGAAAATAATACCCCACAAATAACAAATACAAACTAATAAATGCAGGGCTGCTGCGTGGTTGGAGGACGGCGTGGTCGGTCTCTCTGTTTATTTATATATGAACAACCGAACAGGAGAAGAGTGGATACGATCCAGCGATTTTCTAGAGGATGACAAGTGGATACGAATATGTTTTGATCCTTAGAAAAGCTTTGGCAAAGATACTCACACATTAAAGTTTCCAGCACTCACCTCTGGGCGACAGCATGTATAGCGTTTGGTTCAAAATGTTATTGGAAATTCATTACATAACATATTTACCTGCGGAGGTGTATAACTTGTGAAAAATTGTTTACCACAAAACTCAAATAATAGGTCACATATGCTGCTCTTAGGAATCAAGCTATCAAAGCCCACGAGAGGTCAATGTTCCTTCCTACAGGGAGAGCCAATCCATTCAATTCCATTACTGCACCGCCGCTCTGGCTCTGCTCGGCACTGCTCAGCCACACCTGGAGAGATTGAGACGATCAAAGAGCCCTTTGACTCGATGGGTGTGGGAGATCAAGATAAAATATCACTGATCCGTGTGCCGAACCTCCGAACGGTACAAGCCCACGTTCATGCTTTCAGCAAATGCGTTGGCAATGTTGGCAGCCTTCAGAACCTTGACTGCATTTCTTCACGGCTCTTTTCGATGGCAGCATTCCAACTGACAGCACTTCTCTCAACCCGATTCTCGTTCCAGCCTTGGTGCGTTCAAGCAGCGGCAGCACCTTCAAACAGCTCAGCAATCACGGCCTCAACACAATCTTCCACATCCGCACGCTGCATATATTTGATCAGCCAGACACCGCACACCACAGAAAAAAAAACGCCTTCACAGCCTTGAAAACGCCTTCACGGCAATACGATCTGCCTCACGCAGTCAACAGAGAACGCAGCTCTTCCTGAGCTCTGATACCATGATAAAATATGCAGAAGACAGAAGTTTGGACAAACACACGGGAGCTCACAAGTGCAGATCACCAGGAGCTCCCACCAGCAAATGCATTCGCTTGGAGTTCTTCATTAAGCATCAAGAATTAAATAGATACATAGGCAAAACAGATTCCTAATTAATAGGAACTGAATGTCAAATAAAGAGCAAATCATAACTACGTAACCTATTCTCCATTAATTTCTAACACCTATTTTGCTGCTCACTTTCAAGCTTTGACAAACAAGATGAAATGACTTTCTACCCCCTCAATTGTACAACATCCATTGTTACAACATTCGTTGTAATCGTCACTGTTTTAGTAGTTTCAATAGTATCAATTATTATAGCATCAACTTTTACAACAATTTCAACATTTTCAATAGTAATGGGTGTTACACCATTAGCTGCTACAACATTTTCAACATATTTAACATTGACGTGTTGTTATGGCATATGTTGTTACAACATCTATTTTTCAATCTGATGCTAACTATATTTCTTCATCCCCTAAGTGTTGTAGTATCATTGGTGGTAGAAACACCTCTTTGGATGCCCACTTTCAAGATCTGAAAAGCAAGATGAAATGGCTTGTTGTTACAACATTTGCTTCTCAATTCATTGCTACCTATTTTTGTGCTTCTCAATTTGTTTTATTGACCCCCCAACCGTTGGTGTAGTGTTGGGTTGCAAAAATTCCTCTTTGGTTGCCCACTTTCAAGCGTTGACAAGCAAGTTGAAATGGATTTTTACCCCCTCAATTTTCTCCTCAAGGTGCTACATCTCCTTCAAGGATACAAATTCATTTGCTTTGATAACACATTATCCATAAACAGTAGGCCCATGGCCTGTTTATCTCATCAACATGGATCATTGTGAAAATAAATATAAAATAAAACAATGACGTGTCTAAAACTCAATGATTATTTCCAATGCAATTCATTTACAAAACCAGAACTTCGCTAAGTCGAGTTCAAGGATCGTTTGTTAGTCCAAGTGAGTTAAAGGATCTTACCCATGATGCATTTGTTGTAATTCACGTAACCAATGCTCAACCTTCAGCTTGTATGCAATTTACCAAAAGAAACATTTGTTGGGATCAATTCTCTTGATCAACAAAGGGCATAATCGACTATGTTTGCACTAGGTTTCAAGCCTAATTCCAAATGGATTCCAACATTATAATTCATTAAAAAGAGGTTATTTCATAAGGAAGTTCGATTTATTTAGTTGAAAATTGTTGCAACATCTAAAATCCATAAGTTCACCAGTGAATAGAGGTTCATCATGCCCAATCTGTGAAGTGACTGATGCCAATTCATAGATTCCATGGATTTTCTTGATTTTTACTTTGACCCCTAACTACTATCCCTACCAAAATATACCTTGAATGTGTTATCAAACTGTTAGGGAAGCACAAATGATTTGCAACAATCATCAATATGGAAAGTTTTTACCCTATATAAGTCACAACGAACAATCAAATTATAGTTTTTGTGCAGACCTGTAACAGCCTTTTAGGATATTCCTAGGTCACCTCTAAGTCACCTTCCTTTCCTTCATTATTAGACTAAAGTCAAGTTCTTTCGTCATCCCACAAGTTGTTTATTTATTTTGACCTCTAAGCCTAAGCCTAAGGTGGAACGATCCTTCTATCTCCTAGCTATTCTACATGTGAGCTTCAAACACAACCGTTTCTCCAGGAAGTGGCATAGACAAAGAGAAGCTCCCTTTCACCCCTTCTTGCAACTAGAGAGTCAATGCTACCAGTTCCAATTGCACTTGTGCCATTCTTGTTAATCCTTCTGCTCCACTTGGATTTGACTCTAGTCTCATTCCCCGTAACCATTTCATCTTCAACACCTTTACTTCGTCTATCTACTCAACATTGAAAGGAAACGTTGACCATCCCTTCACTTGAGTGTGGAAATGCAGTGTATATATAACTAAAAATTTTACAAAAGTTTAGCTCAAGGAGTCCCTATATTTCCCTTTTATTTTTATGTGTGTGTGTGTGTGTGTGTGTGTGTGTGTGTGTGTGTGTGTGTGTGTGTGTGTGTGTGTGTGTGTGTGTGTGTGTGTGTGTGTGTGTGTGTGTGTGTGTGTGTGTGTATATATATATATATATATATATATATGCAACCTTTTTTTTCTTTTTCTTTTTAAAATAATGATAAGATAGCTACAACACCATCTTTTAAGAAAGACTTCTTCAAATTGTTGAAAAGTGGTGATACTACCAGGTTGAAGGGATCTGAATGGGTGTTACAACATCAATTGTTACAACATTTTTAGCAGATTTAACATTGACAATTGTTATGGCATCTATTGTTACAACAGCTGTAATGGTCATTGTTTCAGTGGTTTCAATAGTAGCAGTTGTCACAACATCAACTTTTACAGCATTTTCAACAATAATGGGTGTTACAATATCATTTCTTAGAACATTTTCAATAGATTTAACATTGAAAACTATTATTGTATTTATTGTTACAACATCCTGTGACAACCCCACCCATGGTTCTATCATAAAAATCATTGTAAATATTTTTTACAAATATGTGAAATTAAGAAAAAGGGATTGAGTCAAAGGGGCACAGATTCTAGAGCTTGGGAGGAGGATTGCTTGCTTGGGAGGTTGAGATTTTCTTTTGGAGAAAATCTGAAATGTTTCGTACAACCATTAAGAGATGGTTGGTGCTTGAATTAGTGAACCGGTTCTTAAAATTGAATGAAATTAAAGGAAGGTACACAAGCCCATGCACTTGGGATCCTTCACAAGGAAAAGGGATAAGAAACCAACAGGGGAAATGCGAAATGCAAGAAAGCAAGGAAAAAGTAGTAAATGTGAACCAGGAAAAGAAGGGAATGCATGGTATTTGAATTCATGTTGAAGGAGAAAGGAGACACAATTTGAGCAACATAAAAGTAGATAAATTTGGTTTGATCTGCAAACAACGCAAAACATGAGAGAAGAGAAGAGGATTGGTTCTCAGTTTCCCTAGAGGTTGTGGGTTGAGCTACTAGTCTCTAGAGACCTGTAATGGTTTGGGGTTCCCTGGAGGTTATGGGTTGAGATAGGATCCCTAGAGCCCTGTAACAGCTTGGGTTCCTAGGGGATGTGGGTTGATACAGAGTCTTTGGAGCCCTGCAACGACTTGGGTCCCTGGAGATTGTGGGTTGGGATGTAATCTATGGAGCCCTATAACACCTTGGGTCCCCTGGAGGTTGTGGGTTGATATAGCGGGCTCTCGATCCATGGACAACTTGGGAAGAGATTAATCCTGCAGTAGCATCAAAAGAATACTTGATTAAAGACCTTGGCCATTGCATTAATGTTATAGTGGATCTTAAGCTCCCTAAAAGGGACTGAATCAATGTGTGTGCACTTAGGGTGAGGCAAGAACCTCTAGACTCCCTGTGTTGAGAATATGGTTGCGTCAACTGGTGGGATTGGGGAAGAGGCCCTCTGGATTCCCTGTTTCCATTAGCAGTTGGTGTTCTAATCCCTTAAGCAAGCACCCCCCTCATAATCTGGAATTTGGCTTGGGGGTGAAAGCTACAAGTAAGTGTGGTTGCAACTATCTATGGTTGGGTGGAGAGTCCTTGTCCCAAACTTCGTTGCCATGCAACTTTAATGATAATTATTTTTGTTTGTGTTGCTTAAATTTTAATGAAATTATGATGCATTTCTGGTTGAAATGGTTAGGATTATTTTTGGACTATAACAACGTTGTTAATGTGATGAGCATGGTGATGCCTCCTATGAAAAGAAATTTTTATAGTTATGATAAATAAATGCATACATAAACACATATGTCACACCTCCCAAATGAACAATGTTGATAGACAAGTTGAACTAGCATATGCATCTGCAATGGAATTAAGTGATGTTTAAATGTTCGGTACAGTAGTTCATAACATATACTCTACAACAAAATGTGTAATGTTGTATACAATAAACTAAATTGAATCATGTTCCTGAACCAAAATATTGTCTTGGGGTAAATGCTCATTCGTATTGATTAACAACACATATGTACATAATACAAAGATGTCATGAAACACCACAAGTAGCGAAAGGATCCACAAGGATCTGGAAGAAAAACTTGGAACATTGGGTACATAGATCCTTTTTATTAACATAAAATAATTGCATAAGATACCACTCAATTTGTTGGGTCTGTACATATACATGGATGTCCCTTCACCTGGCTATAAGCCCTTGAACCTGTGCAAAAGGTGTTGAGCCAATGTTGGAAGGGTTATCCTCCATTTAAGTGTAGGAATGGTCGAAACCCATGCAGTTTAGATTCGCCAAACTTGCATTATCAGCAACCTGGATATCTTCTGCTTGCATCGAGATGTAGCTAGGTCGACCCCAAAATTATATGCCTATCTCCATGGAGCTGCTTAAAGGCCTGCTTTGAAGCCTAAAACCTTTGGTGTGTGGCAGGCGAGGTGGATATCTTTCAAGAGTTCCCATGCAACCGATGGTGGGTAAGGGTTGTAGGAAGACTTATGCCAACATGCCTGGGATTCCTTGTCTGAGAACACAGAATGTAGAAGGGCCAGGAAATCCTTAGAGTTGGATTGGATAAGCTCAGGAGGGGTAGCACCATAGGGCACCTTAATAAGCCATCAACGTCAAGACCAAGTACTGGCATTGATCCATAGGTCTGCAGGACCTATGAGACAAAGCCATGGTCAAAATAACTAGCTAAGGGAAATTATGGTCGGGTCGAGACTTTCTCTTACGACGATCATAAAGTTCCTCATTTGATGCATTCTTAAGGCAAGGTTAATATCCCTTAGTATATCCATGACAGAACTTGAAGGCAAGCTCGATGCGGTGTAGGAGGGAAAGCCTTAAACTTATAACAACAATTCGACAAAGCCTTACACTGCTCCAAACCCTAGTCGTGGAGACACTTCGTTGGGGCGACCTGACTTTTCCTTTAACGCAATTGGAAGAGGAAGTGATGACATGGCCCAGAGGTAAAAACCCATAATATTACCTCAAAGGATTGTATGGCACAGCTATGGGATCAACCTGGATGATGTCAGCCAAGATGAGTTGGCTAACATGCTAGCCTAAAAGTCTTGCGATTGGTCAGAGGTGGACCCTCTTGACAGGTCGGTGACGAGCTAATGCAGTGAGCAGAGGTTCTTGCATTTCACCCTTATGACAAGTTGGGAATTCAAGTAGAGTTTGGAGGGAAAAAATATATATATATATGTTTTACCCCATTCCTCTAATAATATGAGGTTTGGGTGATGTTACACATCCGCTGTTACAACATCTACTTCTCAATTTATTTTCTTGATCCCCCAAGTGCTGGTGTATTTTTGGGTGGCATAAACACCTCTTTGGCTGCCCACTTTCAAGCTTTTACAAGCAAAATGAAATGCCTTTCTACCCCCTCAATTATTACAACATCCATTGTTACAACATCCACTATAATAGTTATTGTTCCAATAGTTTCAATAGTATCAATTGTTATAGCATCAAATTTTACAACAATTTCAACATTTTCAATAGTAATGGATTTTGCAACATCAGATGCTATATCATTTTAAACATATTTAACATTGACATGTTGTTATGGCATATGTTCTTACAACATTTGTTGTTATAACATCCATTGTTACAACATTCGGTGTTACAACATCCGTTGTTACAACATCTGCTTCTCAATCCGTTGTTACCTATGTTTGGGCTTCTCAATTTGTTTTCTTGATCCCCCTAGTGTTGGTGTAGTGTTGGGTGGGAGAAACACCTCTTGGTTTCCCACTTTCAAGCTTTGACAAGCAAGATGAAATGGATTATTGTTACAACATCTTTTATGGCATCTGTTGTTACAGCATCCACTATTACAGCATCTGCTTCTCAATCTTCTATTACCTAGGTTCGTGCTTCTCAATTTTTTTCTTGATCCGCCAAGTGTTGGTGTAGTGTTGAGTGGCAAAAATACTTCTTTGGTTGCCCACTTTCAAGCTTTGAAAAGTAAGATGAAATGGATTTTTACCCCCTCTATTTTTACAACATCCATTGTTACAACATCTATTGTTACATCATTCGTTGTAATGGTCACTGTTTCAGTAGTTTCAATAGTGGAAGTTGTTATAGAATCAAATTTTACAGCATTTTCAACATTTTCAGTAGTAATAGGTGTTACAACATTTTCAACAAATTTAACATTGACATGTTGTTATAGCATCTGTTGTTACATCATCTACTGCTACAACATCCGTTGATACAACATATGCTTCTCAATCCGTTGTTACCTATGTTTGTGCTTCTCATTTTGTTTTGTTGATCCCTCAAGTGTTGGTATGGTGTTTGGTGATGGAAACAGCTCTTTGGTTGCCCACTTTCAAGCTCTAACAATCAAGATGAAAATGGCCTGTTGTTACAACATCTGTTACTACAACATCTTAGTTGTTGAAAATTTCAACAAGAAATAGTGAAATTTCCATCCAGAAACGAAATCCAGAAAATGGCACCCAGAAATGGCCACCATATGAGGCTTTTGATTTAATTTTCCCTTATTTAAGTTGAAAGAAAAAGTTGCAATTTCATCTCATGTCAACTTGTATTAGTTAACTGAATCAGGAAGACTTAGTTATCTTAGGAAATTTGAGTTGAGGGTCTAAGAGGATGCATGCAAAGGGATTTTCTATTTTTAGGGGGGTCCAGATATAGTTATTTGTGAGTTGTAATTAGTTAACTCAATTAATTGAGTTAAAAATCAATTTAACTAGTTCTAACTAAGAGATGAGCTAGTGAGAGGTCCAGTGAATTAAATTAGATTTAATTCAAAAGTAGTGATAAATCACTTAATTGATAATCTGCTACGAATAACTATGGCATGTCAGTTTTAAGGAAGACCCAGTTGAGACTGAGGTTAAAGGGAAGAGATCTATCAATTGTACTATTAGAAAATTGTACAGGTCATGCATGAGGTCATCGGGAAGGCCTTTAAGGATTGAGCAATCATTAATTGGGAATTTTCTAATTAATAGGGTCTTAATTAGCCCAAGAATGTGTAAGGAAGGCAGGCTAGGAAAAGGCAAGAAACAAGTTATATACTTGACCGATTTTTCTTAGATTGCAAGCTAGTTTCAAGCAGGATCGGAGTGAGACAATCAGCAGAGTGCAGGAATTTTCTCAATGGAGTAATAACATTGTATTTTTTAACGATCTTGACCATATGAAATATAAAGATAGAGGGGTTTTGAGCAGTTTATTTCCCTAGATACATCTTGTGTTGTGTGATTGATTGTTTTTTCTCTTGCTTATATGTGATTGTGCGATCTTGTTTTTGTTTCTGCAAATTGTAGGAAGGATTCAATATCTTGTTTTAGTAAATTATAAGATCATATAGAATCCCATTTGGTAGATAATTTATACATGGTATCAGAGCACCAGGAATCACAATAGAAGAGAAGAACATAGTTTTGTCTTGAATAGGTCGAATTTGCAGATTTATTCTTTACGTTCCAACAACAGAGCAAGATGTCTTTCAATGGCTTGAGACTCGAATATGATCTTGAGGGAAATTCAAATTACATATCATAGAAGGACAGGATGGAGGCTGTTATCACCAAAATCGTACCTGATTAGGCTGACGATCAGACAACTTCAGTGTAACTATTTCAAATCAATATTTGGACTGAGGCTTAGCCTCCTCAGTCTGAGAGGGCTCTCTCAAGGGTTAATGATATGGAATAAAGATATAGATAGATGGCTAACTCTATTATTTGTGTTTTGGTTCAGGTTGAAAAGATGAATGCTTGCTACCATTGGGCTATGGAGTCAGTGATAGGGCTCTCAATAACAAAGGCTTTCCTTGTGGAAGCTGAGGCTTGTATATACTCCAATGAAAGAGTAACACATTCAGGAAAATCCCAATAAATTGAGGTTCAAAGGAAGTTGGAGCATTTGATACATGAATTATAAGTAATGAGACATCAAGACATTGAAAGAAAAACATTTCAAAAGATAGGACATAAACTCATTGAAATATCATAAGAATCTCAGGTGAAGGAAAGTGGTATTGTTACTGTATATATCAGAAACTCCAAAAGCTTTGCAATAAAATAGTCTGCTGAGATAAAATTTTCCAACCTATAGGTTGAAAATAATATCAATATGTAGACATTGAGCTTATGGAGTCAAACTCTCAGTGATCCAGTGAGTTTACTTGACATGGAAGTTGAGGTAGGTCAGAGTTTTTAGTAGTAGGACACACACACATGAGACATGGAAATACACAGTCAATTCACTTATAAAGGAAGTCAGAGCATCACAAGGATGAATTCTGAGTAATATAAATGAAAACCACTACAATAGAGATACATAAAAGGTAAAGATAGAACAAGTAAACACCAAAAACTCCTTTAGAATCTCAAGTTGGCCAAGTAATCCATCTTTGTATTGCTGAAACAATGATTTTACAATAAGCTACAATTTTGCCAAAAAGTCTCCAACCCCTTGCTAATTCAACCCAGTGGCCTTTAATAGACATGTTACATCCTCATATGATCTGCCTCTAGGCTAGATACATCGAATTTTTGCCTATTGACACCTTGGATAACCATAAAACATCAAATTTATGACAAACAGACACTTATCCTACTTGACAGTCCTATTTCAACTAGGACTCAAACTCTTCATTATTATCTTTAACAACATTATCTACTTAAATAAATTACATCTTTGACAAGTATGTTGTCACATGGTCGAATTTAGATGATGAGATTCACCACTTTGTGACCACTTAACTGACCTCCTCAAAACTAGGAAACAAAACCCTGTTTTTTAGGTAAATGGTCTTATTCTTCTTTGAATATTTTGGTTGTCATCTGGTCTTGAATTCGTGGTCCTTGAGTGTTTAATAATTTCTTGACCTGGTATTTAACCCTTTCATAACCTCCATTTTTCCAAACAATGCTCCAAAACTTGCTAAAAAGACTGAAACATAGTGCGCCACGAAAGTAAGCCAGTTTCGTAGCGCACTTTTGTAGCGCTTTAAAACAAGCCTTTATCCTCAAAAAAATTTAACTCTTTCCTTTTGCATAAGGTTCCTTACATCAAACACATCCTTCATATCAATTTGAGCTCTCAACACCCTCCATAACTGGTCAAAAAGTCAAAAGATCAGCGACAATAGTTTTGTAGTGCTTTGCTGCCCTTCAAGCCTAGAGGCGCTACGAAACTGCTGAAAATGCAGATTTTTGCATAATTTTAGAAATGAAAGTTTTTAAGTGCCAAAAAACCTGTAACTAAAATTTCTTAATCTTCCATTAACCATAAACCAACTCACTTTAGGCTCCTTGAGGTGTCCATCTCTTCTTTCATATTTAAGACATCCTTGCAGATTTTTCCTGTTTTTTCCAGAAAAACTAGGTCTTGGAACAGAGCCTATATCTCCTAATACAAGATTTATTTTGAAAAACTGAAAGATTTTTTTGTATTTAAGTATGTCTTGAAGAAAAACCTCTCTTGGTTTTTCGAAACACATTTCCTTCTGTCTAGAAACTGCATTTGAAAAACATGTGTAAAACAAGAAAACTTTGTCTTCTGAAAATAGGGCTTCAATGAAATCCTTGTATCTCCCAACTGATAACACTTGTGAGAAAATTGAGAGAGGTTATGGTTATTCGATACTTTTTTGAAAATAACCCCTCTCAGTTTCTTAAAATACCCTTTTTTTTTCCTAGAAACCTCCTTTGAAGTTGACTGTTAAAACAATCATGTACAAGACAGTTTCATAACATCAGTTTCATAGCGCATTTTAATTCATCAATTTCTGCTACCTCCTAATGAATTTGCAGAAATGTAGTTAGGTCTGCTATGTAGAAAAACCTCTTTGAGTTTTCCCAAATTCGTTTTCAGTTGCTCAGAAACCTCCTTTGAAGTTGACTGTTCAAAACCAAAAAACAGAGTTTTGCTTCATATTTCACTACGAAACTTTCAGTAGTTTCGTAGCACTTTCTGCCTTTTTTACAATGAATGCGCTATGAAAGTAGGGATTCTTGGCTTATTAGGCAGTTTTGGCACAAAAACTTTGGGAAATGAAATGAATCCTAAAATGATGAATGATTTGACATGAAGGGCTTTTTAGACCTTAGGGTAGGATCAAACTATAAAAAATTTAATGCTTCCCTTGGTCAAACTTAAAATGACTCCTAAAACCCTATTTTGACCCATGAACATAAGTAATATTTTCAAAATGATGTTTTGAATTTTTTTAGTGATAATAGAGGCACTGTTGGAGGAAAACAGGTTGAAGGAATTAATAGATACTAATATTCCCAAACCCGTAATAACAAATGCTCAAAATCTTGATGCATGGCAGAAGAAGGTAGAAAATACGAGAAGGATCATGTTAGAATGATTTCGAGATCATATTGTCTCGAGTCTCCATGGGAAGGCAACTCCATATGCTATGTGGAAGGCCTTGACAAATTTGTTTCAGAATAGCAGCAACCATAGGAAGTTGGCACTGAAGGACAAGCTTAAAAAGATCAAGATGGAGGAGGCAGACATGATCCTGAAATACTTGTAGAAGTTCACTCAGTGTCGAGATGAGACTGGAAGTGTTAGGGTGACTATTGTTGATGATAATTTGGTGAGCCTAGCACTTATAGGCCCTCCCAAGGGCTAGCATAATTACGAGTCATCTGTGAATGGGAGGGAAAAGCTACCAGACTGGGAGTGTTTGTGGTCAGACTTGGTAATAGAAGAGATATGGCGGAGCACCAAAGACGGGACCTCCAGAAAAGATAAAGAAGAAGATTTTGCATTGGTCGGAAAAGGCAATAAATCCAAGGGAAATAAGTCCCAAGGTGAAGAGGGCAAGAGATACTTGTCCAAGATCAAGTGTTTTCATTGTCACGAGCACTGGCACTATGCTTCAAATTGTCCACAGAAGAAGGCAAGCAAGAAGGAGCCTGCAGTTTCAATGGGTGAAGCACTAGCTTCACAGTTCAAGCTTGATTTTACTCTCATTGCATGCATGACCAACATTGTAATGGGATTCATGTGGTATCTAGACAACGGTGTCTCGTTACATATGACAGAGAATAGGGATCTCTTCAATGACTTAGAGGAGAAGGACCTCCAGCAGAACATAGATTTTGGAGATGACGGGTGGTATAATGCAATTGACATAGGTAAAGTTACCTTTCAGAGGGAGTCTGGCTCCCCTCTCATACTTACAAATGTTTTGTATGTTCCGGGACTAAGGAATAATCTTGTTTCTGTAGCGGTATTTAGAAAAGGAAATGTGTTCCTTAGACACATCACCACGGGACAAGAACATGTATGCTATCAAGGTTGAATATGCATGCAAATATTTGAGGAGCAAACAGAGGTTAGTGAGTTGGTGGTTGAGAGGGAGCCTCTCAACATGCTCCCTCAGAAGCAGTCTTAGAAGGTTGTGGAACAGCCACAATTAGAGAAGCAGAGAGGAGACCGAGTGGAAGCGTCCAATCAATCAGAGACCTCCAGTAGGGGGGAATTTCTAGCTAGATGGGCAGAGGGAGCACATGCAACCATACCTCCAGGTGAGAGGTGGGGCGATGTACAGATATAATCCCAAGAGAAGAAATTAAGGCAAGATCCAGGAAGATGGTGTGCCTCATGGATCGAACCTCGCTACAAGGAGCCCACAATACACAGTAGTAGGAATGATCAGTTAAATTGATGTAGTCAGATGTCAGGAAGACAGAAATCAGAGTGTCGGATGTCAGATACTGGAGCACAGATCAGAGATAGCAGCAATGCAGAGGGCAAAAATGCAGAGTCTGCAGTAGCACAGATATTTTAGTAGACAGTGTAGTAACAGGTAGCAGTGAGAGACTCTGATGACAAATGCATCATATTGATTCAGTTTTTGGAGGCTATTCAATTTCAAGGGTTGCAGGAGAAAACAACACTAGAGAAGTGTCACATGCAGAACATTCCAAAGGTACCAAATCGAGATAGATTGAATTCCTTTCTTGTTGAGAGGGAGCATTGAAATTTGCAACAAGAAACAATGAAACTGGCATCCAGAAATGAAATCTAGAAAATGGCACCCAAAAATGGCTACCATATGGCAATTTCATATCATGACAACTTGTATTAGTTAACTGAGTCATGAGTACTTAGTTAGCTTCGGAAACTCGAGTTGAGATTCTAAAAGGATGCATGCAAAGAGATTTTCTATTTTTAGGGGGTCCATATATAGTTATTTGTGAGTTGTAATTAGTTAACTCAATTAATTGAGTTAAAAATAAGTTTAACTAGTTCTAACTGAGAGATGAGCTAGTGAGAGGTCCAGTGAATTAAATTAGATTTAATTCACAAGTAGTGATCAATCACTTAACTAACAAATCACTACAAATAAATGTTGCATGTCAGTTCTAAGTAAGACCTAGTTGAGACTGAGGTTAAAGGGAAGAGATCTATCAGTTGTACTAATAGAAAATTGTACATGTTATGCATGAGGTCATCTGGAAGGCCTTGAAGGATTGTGCAATCATTAATTAGGAATTTCCTAATTAACAGGGGCTCAATTAGCCCAAGAATGTGTAAGGAAGGCAGGCTAGGCAGAGGCAAGCAAAAGGTTAAATCTTGACCAATTTTGCTTAGATTGCAAGCTATTTTCGAGCATCATCAGAGTGAGACAGTCAACAAAGTGCAGGAAGTTTCTCAGTGGAGGAATAACATTGTATTGTTTTGTGATATTGACCATATGAAATATATAGATAGAGGGGTTTTGAGCATTTTCTTTCCCCAGATACATCTTGTGTTGTACGATTGATTGTTTCTTTCTCTTGCATATATGTAATTGTGTGATCGTATTTTTGTTTTCGCAAATTGTAGGAAGGATTCAGTATCTTGTTTTAGTACATTATAAGATCAGATTGAATCCCGTTTGGTATATAATTTCTACATTTATAACTTATTTGAAATTTTATTATCGTATGTGCACTTTTATATGATGTAATATGATTATTGTTTCATTTCATATGTTGTAATATTAGATATATAACAAAGAAAATAATTATTGCATGAAATCAATAACAACTTTTCTTTATAAATGTTTTTTTTTGCAGACAAGGATCTTCCAAAAGATCTCAACGATCCTCATCACATAGATCCAGTTCACATTGGGTCTAATGTTGAGATGGCAGATGATGATCATGACGACACAAATATAGATGACAACAAGATCGATGTCAATACAAAAGATGATGATGATGATGATGACAATGGTGATGATGATCATGAGGCAGTTGTTGGTAGTAGCTAGTGACCTTCATGATCATATAGACTGCATCATGGATAATTTTTTATATATTGTTATGATGTTGATTTTCATGGTTACTATCATTTTATGGCATCTTGTACCATATTATTGAGTTATATCTTGTATCATTTCGACTTATATCATTTGGACATGACGTATCATATTGACTTGTATCATTTTCTCTTACATAATTCATCATCTTTATTTATATCATTTGTACATGATGTATCATTTTGATTTATGTCGATTGTTCGACATGCATCATTTTCACATATTTTTTTTTAAGGAACATGTATATTTTTTTTAATCAAATTGGAATCTGGCCAGTGCCATTACATTCAAAAGCATCAAAATTTCCAGAGTCCTCCAAAATTTCTTTGACCAATATCTTTGGGCATGTAATAAATTTTTTACTAGATTTACTACATCATTCTTCTTGTAATTTCTCCAAAATACCCTATTAAAACTTACATACCTACATGAAATAATATAATTATTATTATGAAATTAACTACTTGGTTCGCTCCACATTTTTCTCATCGAGTTCCTCCATAGCATCCTTGTCTGCTTCCTCCTACTGGAATGGTTCCGCTACTCCTTGTTGCCCCTGCTCCTGCTCCAACTCCAGTTGATTGGGAAACACCGTAGGGAGAGCTCCTCCCTCACCAATCGCCATATCTTGTTCACCGTTGTCACTGAGGTCATATATTTCTTTTAACACTGAAACAATTGTAGTCTCCACATTAACCTCATATTTCTCCACCTTGTAATCAAGAATTTATATCTTGGATATGATTACCTCCACTACCCCTTGCACAATTTTAACTGTTGAAATTTGCAACAAGAAACAGTGAAATTGGCATCTGGAAACAACATCCTTGATCCTAGTGAAAATTAAGCACCTACACTAGGTGGGGCCCACACAGGCTATTTTTAGGTGTATGTCTATTTTTAGAATGGTGAGAAAATTCTATTTATAGAAGAAGTCTATTTATAGATGGGCGTCTATTTTTGGAATGCATGTGCAAAGTCTGTTCGTAGATCGCATGTCTAAAAATAGAATGCATGTCGATTATTATTATCTCTTAATAATAATTAGACAATAAATAATAATCTATTCTCTTGAAGCACTTGATTTCAATTAACTGATGTGGCAAACCAGCTGACTGAAGTAATTTCGAGTTCTAAGGTTGGTTGGTGGGACATGCACGTGGACTTAGTTATAAGTGAGTGATACAAAGTTGTAACAGAGTTGGATGTGTAGTTATGTGAGTTGTAAAGTAGTTTAACTCAGTTAAGTGAGTTAAACTCAGTTGTGCTAGTTGTAACTAAAGATACACTAGTGAGAGATCACTGAATTAAATATTAAATTAATTCACATGGAGTGATCTCACATGAAACTGAAGATTTACTAATGTTAACTACATGCATGTCAGATCTAGTGGAGACCCAGTTGAGAGATATGTGAAAGGGACTGTTTAACTATCTATTGTTACATTAGTGGGTGCACTCATGCAACCACACACACATTGGAGATGCCTATGAGTATTGTGCAGTCAAGGCAGGCTAGAATTAATCATTCAGAGGTTCTTGACCATCAGGGATTGCGCAGTGGAGGCAGGCTGTCAGGAGGCAGTAAATTGGAGCATGTGTGAGCCAATTTTTGTATGACAGTGTGAGACGATTGTATATTGTACTGAGAGCTCTTGGATTAGAGTTTTGTATGAGATTGTTTCATGATCCATGATATATACATAATATATGATGGTGGGGTTTTTAGCTTTATGATTTCTCGGTAAAAATATTTGTGTTATGTGTGATTGATCTTTCTTCGTGTGTTTGCAATTGGCGATTAAATTTCCGCAAAGATTTTAGTAGAAGGATTCTGTATTTAACAATGGCATATAATTGTTAGATCAGGAGAATCTAGGCAATACATAATTGTATTAAAATTTCTACATGGTATCGGAGCAAATAAGATTGCAATATTGAAGCAGTAGCTGAGTTTGTTGGTGGAAACAATTCAAATTTGCTACAAGAAATTCTTGGTGCGATAGTTGAGTAAACATCGAAACGGATTTCAATGGCTTGCGGCTAGAGTATGCACTCGACGGCAGCTCGAACTACATTACATGGAAGGACAGGATGGAGGCAGTGCTTGAAGATAATGGCTTGAAGGAATTCATCGACAGTGATGTTCCTAAGCCCACTTCGATGGATGCTGCATTACTTGACGCATGGCAAAAGAAAGTAGCAAGGGCAAGGAGGATTCTTTTGGAAGGTGTACGAGACCACATTGTCTCAAGCCTTCATGGGAAAGCCACTCCATATGCTATGTGGAAGGCTTTGACAAATCTTTTCCAAAGTAACAACGACCATAGGAAATTGGCGTTGAAGGATAAACATAGAAAGATCAATATGGAACAGAATGACACTATTCCAGTATACTTAACAAAGTTTGTCCAATGCAAGGATGAGCTTGGGAGTGTAAGAGTAAGTGTTGCTGATGATGATTTGGTGAGCTTGGCTCTCTTGGGACTTCCTAAGAGTTGGAACAGTTATGAAGACTCCGTTAACGAACGAGAAAAACTGCCAGATTGGGAACAACTGTGGTTGGATCTAGTGCAGGAGGAGTTCAGGCGGAATAGCAGAGATGGCTCTTCATTAAAGCTTGATGATGAAGAGGATTGTGCTTTGGATGCCAAGGCGAAGAAGGGGAAGGGGAAGAAATTCCATTCTAAATCTGAGGCCGGTGAAGATGGCAAGGAGCACAACATGTCCAAAGTGAAGTGTTTTCACTATCACGAGTATGGACATATTGCCACAAATTGTCCACATGAGAATAAGAACAAGATGGTTGTTGGAGCTACAGCTGGTGAGGCTCATTCCTCGCAATTTGAGCTTGACTTCTCATTGATCGCATGCATGGTGTCAAGTGCATTGCGATCAGGGTGTTACTTGGATAGTGGTTCTTTTTTTCACATGACGGGAGATAAGAAACTTTTCAGTGACTTGGAGGAGAAAGATCTCTAGATGCATATTGAGTTGGGCGACGATGGAAAATATAGTGCGACTGGAATTGGTACCATTACCTTTCAGAGGGCATCAGGTAAACTCTTTCATTTAAAATATGTTATGCATGTTCTAGGCTTGAAGAAAAATTCAGTCTCAGTCGCAATGTTAGAGGATAGAGGCTATGATGTTGTCTTTAGTGAAGGAAAAGTTTGCCTGTGACACAAAGCAACAGGGCAAGCCAAGAAGGTTGGGATTTGAGTGAAGAATCTCTACATACTTGATGTAGATGATATTTCTACAAAGCTTCCTACTGTTGGGAAGTGTGAGAAAGCCATGCAATTGATGCTTGAGAGGGAGCTAGATTTGCATGCAATAAAGAGTGAACCTCAGGATGTGGAGCAGCCACAATATGAGGATCATGGAGTGGGAGCAACCACTCATTCAGAGAAATTTCATGCCATATGGGTAGAGGGAGTACATGCAGCTATACCACCAGGTGAGAGGTGGGGTGACATGACTGAGTAATCCTAAGAATAAATTTATCGGCAAGATTCATGGAGATGGTGCGGATCTCATGAATTGAACCTGGCTACGAGGAGCCCATAGTACATCAGTAGGAGGATCAGTTGGATTGATGCAGTCAGATGTCGGGAGGATATGAAATCAAAGTGACAACGTCAGATACTGGAGCGCGGATCAGAGTTGACAGCAAGTGCAAAGTGCATGGATGCAGAGGTCAGCAGCGCAGTGGTTCCTGAAGTAAGAAGACTTTGATGACATATGCATTATACTGATTCAGGTTTTTGGAGGCTATTTAGTTTCGGTAGTGTTGCATGTGCGAGAAACACTAGAGAAGCGTTGCATACAAGAGTTTCAGGGCACATGCATGGAGTTGCATGGCGCATGCAAAGGTTGCAGGGTGAATACATGGAGTTGCATGTCGCATGCAAAGACATTCCTTTCTTCTTGAGAGGGAGTGTTGAAGTTTGCAACAAGAAACAGTGAAATTGGCATCTGGAAACAACATCCTTGATCCTAGTGAAAATTAAGCACCTACACTAGGTGGGGCCCACATAGGCTATTTTTAGCTGTATGTCTATTTTTAGAATGGTGAGCAAATTCTATTTATAGTGGGAGTCTATTTATAGATGGTTGAGCAAATTATATTTATGGATGGGCATCTATTTTTGGAATGCATGTGTGAAGTTTGTTCACATATCGCATGTCTAAAAATAGAATGCATGTCGATTATTATTATTTCTTAATAATAATTAGATAATACATAATAATCTATTCTCTTGAAGCACTTGATTTCAGTTAACTGATGTGGTAAACCAGTTGACTGGAGGAATTTCGAGTTCTAAGGTTGGTTGGTGGGACATGCAAGTGGACTTAGTTGTAGCTAAGTGATACAAAGTTGTAACAGAGTTGGATGTGTAGTTATGTGAGTTGTAAAGTAGTTTAGCTCAGTTAAGTGAGTTAAACTCAGTTGTGCTAGTTGTAACTAAAGATACACTAGTGAGATATCACTGAATTAAATATTAAATTAATTCACATGGAGTGATCTCACATGAAATTGAAGATTTACTATTGTTAACTACATGCATGTCAGATCTAGTGGAGACCCAGTTGAGAGATAGGTGAAAGGGACTGTTTGACTATCTATTGTGACATTAGTGGGTGCACTCATGCAACCACATGCACATTGGAGATGCCTATGAGTATTGAGCAGTCAAGGTAGGCTAGAATTAATCATTCAGAGGTTCTTGACCATCAGGGATTGCGCAGTGGAGGCAGGTTGTCAGGAGGCAGTAAATTGGAGCATGTGTGAGCCAATTTTTGTATGACAGTGTGAGACGATTGTATATTGTAATGAGAGCGTATGAGATTGTTTCATGATCCATGATATATACATAATATATGATAGTGGGGTTTTTAGCTTTATGTTTTCCCGGTAAAAACATCTGTGTTATGTGTGATTGATCTTTCTTCATGTGTTTGCAATTGGCAATTAAATTTCCGCAGAGATTTTAGTATAAGGATTATGTATTTAACATTGGCATATAATTGTTATACCAGGAGAATCCAGGCAATACATAATTGTATTAAAATTTCTACATGGTATCGGAGCAAAGAAGATTGCAATATCGAAGCAGTAGATAAGTTTGTTGGTGGAAACAATTCGAATTTGCTGCAAGAATTTCTTGGTGCGACAGTTGAGTAAACATTGAAATGGATTTCAATGGCTTGCGGCTAGAGTATGCACTCGAGGGCAGCTCTAACTACATTGCATGGAAGGACAGGATGGAGGCGGTGCTTGAAGATAATGGCTTGAAGGAATTCATCGACAGTGATGTGCCTAAGCCCACTTCGATGGATGCTGCATTACTTGACGCATGGAAAAAGAAAGTAGCAAGGGCGAGGAGGATTTTGTTGGAAGGTGTACGAGACCACATTGTCTCAAGCCTTCATGGGAAAGCCACTCCATATGCTTTGTGGAAAGCTTTGACAGATCTTTTCCAAAGCAGCAACGACCATAGGAAATTGGCGTTGAAGGATAAACTTAGAAAGATCAAGATGGAAAATAACGACACTATTCCAGTATACTTAACAAATTTTTTCCAATGCAGGGATGAGCCTGGTGAGCTTGGCTCTCTTGGGACTTCCTAAGAGTTGGAACAGTTATAAAGACTCTGTCAACGGACGGGAAAAACTATAGGATCTAGTGCAGGAGGAGTTCAGGCGAAACATCAAAGATGGTTCTTCATCAAATATTGATGATTAAGAGGATTGTGCTTTGGATGCCAAGGCGAAGAAGGGGAAGGGGAAGAAATTCCATTCTAAATCTGAGGTCGGTGAAGATGGAAAGGAGCACAACATGTCCAAAGTGAAGTGTTTTCACTGTCACGAGTATGGACATATTGCCACAAATTGTCCACATGAGAAGAAGAACAAGATGGCTGTTGGAGCTGCAGCTGGTGAGGCTCTTTCCTCGCAATTTGAGCTTGACTTATCATTGATCGCATGCATGGTGTCAAGTGCATTGGGATCGAGGTGGTACTTTGATAGTGGTGCTTCCTTTCACATGATGTGAGATAAGAAACTTTTCAGTGACTTGGAGGAGAAAGATCTCCAGATGCATATTGAGTTGGGCAACGATGGACGATATAGTGTGACTGGCATTGGTACCATTAACTTTCAGAGGGCATCAGGTAAAATCTTTCATTTAAAAGATGTTATGCATGTTCTAGTTTTGAAGAACAATTTAGTCTTAGTCGCAATGTTAGAGGATAGAGGCTATGATGTTGTCTTTAGTGAAGGAAAAGTTTGCCTGCGACACAAAGCAACAAGGCAAGGCAAGAAGGTTGGGATTTGAGCGAAGAATCTCTACAGACTTGATGTAGATGAGATTTATAAAAAGCTTCCTACTGTTGGGAAGTGTGAGAAACCCATGCAATTAACGCTTGAGAGGGACCTGGATTTGCATGCAAGAAAGAGTGAACCTCGGGATGTGGAGCAGCCAGATGAGGATCATGGAGTGGGAGCAACCACTCATGTAGAGAAATTTCGTGCCAGATGGGTAGAGGGAGTGCATGTAGCTATACCACCAGGTGAGAGGTAGGGTGACATGACTGAGTAATTCTAAGAATAAATTTTTGGGCAAGATTCATGGAGATGGTGTGGATCTCATGAATTGAACCTGGCTACAAGGAGCCCACAGTACATCAGTAGCAGGATCAGTTGGATTGATGCAGTCAGATGTCAGGAGGACATGAAATCAAAGTGACAGTGTCGGATACTGGAGCGCGGATCAGAGTTGACAGCAAGTGCAGTGCATGGATGCAGAGGTCAGTAGCGCAGTGGTTCCTGAAGACATGTGCAATTGGTACCATCAGAAGTCAGAAGACTTTGATGACATATGCATTATACTGATTCAATTGTTTGGAGGCTATTCAGTTTCGGTAGTGTTGCATGTGCGAGAAACACTAGAGAAGTGTTGCATACAAGAGTTGCATGGCGCATGCAAAGGTTGCAAGGTGAATGCATGGAGTTGCATGGAGCATGCAAAGACATTCCTTTCTTCTTGAGAGGGAGTGTTGAAGTTTGCAACAAGAAACAGTGAAATTGGCATCTGGAAACAACATCCTTGATCCTAGTGAAAATTAAGCACCTACACTAGGTGGGGCCCACACAGGCTATTTTTAGGTGTATGTCTATTTTTAGAATGGTGAGCAAATTCTATTTATAGCGGGAGTCTATTTATATATGGTTGAGCCAATTATATTTATGGATGGGCATCCATTTTTGGAATGCATGTGTGAAGTCTGTTCATAGATCGCATGTCTAAAAATAGAATGCATATCGATTATTATTATCTCTTAATAATAATTAGACAATACATAATAATCTATTCTCTTGAAGCACTTGATTTCAGTTAACTGATGTGGCAAACCATTTGACTCGAAGAATTTTGAGTTCTAAGGTTTGTTGGTGGGACATGTAGGTGGACTTAGTTGTAACTAAGTGATACAAAGTTGTAACAGAGTTGTATGTGTAGTTATGTGAGTTGTAAAGTAGTTTAACTCAGTTAAGTGAGTTAAACTCAATTGTGCTAGTTGTAATTAGTTGTAACTAAAGATACAATAGTGAGATATCAGTGAATTAAATATTAAATTAATTCACATGGAGCGATCTCACATGCAACTGAAGATTTACTACTGTTAACTACATGCATGTCAGATCCAGTGGAGACCTAGTTGAGAGATAGGTGAAAGGGATAGTTTGACTATCTGTTGTGACATTAGTGGGTGCACTAATGAAACCACACACACATTGGAGATGCCTATGAGTATTGCGCAGTCAAGGCAGGCTAGAATTAATAATTCAGAGGTTCTCGACCATCAGGGATTGCACAGTGGAGGCAGGCTATCAGGAGGCAATAAATTGGTGCATGTGTGAGCCAATTTTTGTATGACAGTGTGAGACGATTGTATATTGTACTGAGTGCTCTTGGATTAGAGTTTTGTATGAGATTGTTTCATGATCCATGATATATACATAATATATGATAGTGGGGTTTTTAGCTTTATGTTTTCCCGTTAAAAACATTTGTGTTATGTGTGATTGATCTTTCTTCATGTGTTTGCAATTGGCGATTAAATTTCCGCAAAGATTTTAGTAGAAGGATTATGTATTTAACAGTGGCATATAATTGTTAGATCAGGAGAATCCAGGCAATACATAATTGTATTAAAATTTCTACATTAACATCTTTTTTCAGACCTTCCAACTGACCCATTACCAGGGTGAAATCAGATCTAGCCTCATAAATTATTTTCCCACCTATCTTGGAGATCATCTCCTTGTTTTCTTGCATGAACGCTTGGTCAATCTCATATGGGGAGACACTAGCACCATTTCCTGACGAAAAGGCCATCTCTTTGGCTTGGAAAGAATGTATGGAGAGCCACTATGCATGAATTATGCACAACCATCTTCTTATAGCCAAAATTAACTCCAAAATGGTGGTGATGGGAGTCCCTTTGAGTTTAATGTTGTTCGCATTCATTGTACACCCTACAAACAATTGTCAATTCATTGCTTCTTGGTTTGGACCATAATCACACATGGTTGAACTGAGACGTTCTTCCTTGACCACAAAAATATCAAATCCTTCATTAGTAATCCTTAATTCTTTGCTGACGACATCCCACATGGCCACATGCTTAGAATTAATCCCCATGTTTAACCATATGTTGGATGAATGGCCCGTAATTTTGCTGGAGAAATCACCAACAAGCTTTTGTACCGTGAAATTACTACCAAATTTATGCAACCTACCAGTAAGATTATCCTTCTTAATTACCCTTAAGCATCTCGAGATCCTCAAGTTATGAGCAATCATGGTATGCGACATATAGTTGTTACGACGCCCTCCTCCATCAAGTCGCCTTGAACAAAATTGACTCCTTTGTTGGCTTGATTGTCCGCTGAAGTGTTGTTCTCTCTCTTGATATGATAGAACTTCAAAAATTCAAATTTATCCATGATCAATTAGATTCTTTGTAGAGTTGGTCTTGTATTTGGGTCCTTGAAATGATTAGATTTTATACATTTTTGAATTGTAATGAGAGAGTCTCCAAATACATATATGATGATGATCTTGTCAATATTGACTCGTTAATTTTTATATGTTGAAAGTGGTTGATGATTTGGATGCATATTTATTACATATGATGGTTTTAATTTACTGCTCATAATGGACGTTGTCAAATTCACTTAAATTATATATATTTCACTCACTTGTTTTAATTATAGATGATGATCATGTTACAATAATTATATTGTTATTTTATATATACTCGATGTTGTAGATTCTATTTTGATGGAGATTTAATAAGTATAATGATGCTATTAATTTGTATATATATTTGTTTCCCTAAAAATTCTTTATAAATGTTATGCTGTAAAATATTTCAAATGCCTTCATATGATGTATAATCATATAACTTATTTAAGAGTCATGATATATTTAACTAATTAAATTGAAATAAATCATATTAATTTAATTGTATGCAAAACAATAATCATTTTTTGGAAGCAAAAAAATAAGCAACAATGGAAGCCAAATTGGAATCCACACTAGAAGAAAAACTGGAATTCAAATCAGAAGCCAAACTCGACGTATATCCTGACACTATTTTTGAAGCTTGGAAGTAAAAAAACAAGCAATAATGGAATCAAAACTGGAAGACAAACTAGAAGAAAAACTGGACACAAAATTAGAAGCCAGACTAGAAGCAAAATTGGAAGCCACACTAGAAGCAAAACTAGAAGCCACACTAGAAGCAAATTTGGAAGCCACACTAGAAGCAAAATTGGAATCCACACTAGAATCAAAATTGGAAGCCACACTAGAAGCAAAACTGGAAGCAAAATTAGAAGCCACACTAGAATCAAAACTGGAACCACACTAGAAGCAAATCTGGAAGAAAATTTGGAAGCCACACTAGAAGCAAAATTGGAAGCCACACTAGAAGCAAATCTCGAAGAAAAATTGGAAGCCACGCTAGAATCAAAATTGGATGTTAAACTGGAAGCCAATCTAGGAGCCAAATTAGAAGCAAATCCTGACGGTATTTTCAGCAAATAAATGGCCCTATTCCAGGTGTTATTTATGGTGTTATTCCTAGTACTACTTACGACATTAATTCCGACGCAAATTCCAGCGCAACTCCGGGCAAGATTTTGGGCACTCTTTATGGCGATATTCATGTTATTATTACTGGTGCTACTTATGACCTTATTTCTGGCGCAAATCCATGCAATATTTTGGGCGCTATTTATGGCGTTATTCTAGGTGAAATTTACGATGTTATTTCTGAAGCAATTTACAGCGAAAAATCTGGCGCTAGGATAAACATACCTGGTCGCACCCATTTTTGCGTTGGGAAAAGGTGTCCAATTTGTGAACTGAAAAACACTAAATTCTAGTACCATTTTGGGTGCTATTTCCTTGTTTTGTTATAGTGGGTCTGGAGTCTATTTTGTTGTATTCAATTGCATTAGTCCTTTAAGATCTTGATACTTCTTCTCATATATTTGATATGAGACACTTTAGCTTCATGCATCTATATTCAATTCACATTGAGATTAATTCCTAACTTTCACCTAGCTTTTGCATTATTTTTTTAATGATTGTTTCCTTCTCGTCCATTTCATGTTATCCTGTTAGCAATATCTGGCATTAACATATTTGAGAAAGATTCATTTGAAATCAGTCCCATGGAGCAACTTGTACTTTTTTAAAAAAATGATAAATTACATTTTAAACATGTGCATTTTTTGTTGAAGCCGACACCCTTCATCTGCTTCAATTATTGAGAAAATGGAAAAATTTGATGGAGTCTTGAAGTTATGGGATACTCTCATACTCCCTACTATTGATGATATAGTCAAAATCAACAAAGATTCTCTCATCAATATTCTAACTTGTTTATAATATTCATAAGACAAGATCAATTTTATTCAACTCAAAACACAACTTTAACCAGATGAAATACAACAAAGAAAACAACATTCTGAACTAGTCTTTATTCAAAATAATTCTCTGTTTAAGCCTAAGAAAGATTCCAATCAACAACCAGTTTTAGAATATTTCTTTGATTGAGTCTAAGAGAGATTCCCATCAACAGACAACACTTGATCAGATCAATGATGTCATATTAGGATATTCACATTAAGATACATAAGTTTAATGTGCACTTCCCAAGTGCATCATCAAACCTTGGGAAGAAGTAATTGACAACAAACACAAAACCAGTCTTGGATATGAAAAGGAAGTGACCTTTCACATTCTAGACTACTCAAAATCAATCTACTTTTAGAGTGTTAGGTTTCTTTAGGGAAAGTCATCTTCACCTGCTCCACTTCCACATTAGATTTTCAAACATCAACATTGTCGTTGAATTGGCTACATGAAATATCAATGTTTTGATTTTCACCATTGTGAACATTGTGGAAAACACATTCATAATTTCGACAAATATTCCAGTCACAAGAACCTTGCAAGAGAAAATATTCACCATGAATGGATTTGTTCTTAGTAATGTTCATCAACAACCAAGAATATCTATTGGCCATACCATCTAATTCATTCTCAAGTATCAACATGTCTTGCAGTGGAAATATTTCCATCTTCTCACCTTGTATCTAATAAGGGGGGAATTGATCATCAAAGAGTAGTTTTAAAGTCATATTAAATGACCCTAAGCTAGAGCTAAAACCAGAGCTAGAAACCCAAGCCTAGAGCTAGAGTTAGAGTTGTAGCTAGAGATGGGCTCATGTTCCATGTGCAACATTCGGTTTGTGGTCCTCCTTAAAGCACCACTAAACCCCCTTTCTTTTATGAGATAAGTTTTGGGAGCAACTTCTTAATTATTTTTGCCAAAAAACTTGAAGTCTCATTGTTTATGCTATGATATAGTTTGTGGTCATCTTTAAACCACCATCTCATTAGTTTGTCGTCATATATATACCACCATCAAAGAGCACTTCCATTTTGCAAAAGACATCAACTTGTAGGCATATTTAGATTTGTTATGGTAACTTCTTCGAGCCAACTCTTGTTGGAGAATGTAATTAGGTTCAGTCTTCTCAATGAAATTTGTAAACACGACATTGTATATTTTGTATACAAAAAGATAAAAATATTTTTTATTTATCAAAGCATGGGTTTCATGCTATACTTTAGGTCAAAGCATGTTCTTCATGCTTCTAGGGCTTTCTAGGAAAATAACGAATTTTTGTCATGTATTATAGTCCCATTTGGACTCATTGTAACAAAAGAAAATAATTGTTTTTGAGTAAAGAAAGTCAATTTGTCCTCCATGACCAAGTTGACCCAACTATGATGAAGTCATCCTAAAGAGGTCTATTCGACCCCTCAACAAGGCTATAAACAAGAGGGGCTTTGACTCACTTGAAGCAATCACTCACTCAAGTTCGATCCGCAATAGCGAAGAAGGAAAAAGAGCAAGAAAGGCAATAATAAGAGGAAGAAGTCGAAGGAAGGAAGATCTCTTGGTGAAACACCTTTTTCTATCCACATGTGCGAAGCTGTCTAGGGTTACTATGCAAATTGCAGGGGCCAAAATTGCAGACTCGAGTTACAAGGCTGAGATTCTAAGTTGAAGTTGCTTGAACTGAGTTTCAATTTCACTGACCTCGGAAGAATTTGGATCGTTTAGAAGAAATCTTATTGGTGGGTTGAATTGGTGCTTGGAAGGATGCTTTGGTCTTTAGGTCTTAGAAGTCTCATTTTGAACTTATTCTATAATAAGAGAAGTATTATTTATGGGTTTTTCCCCTTCGAGGGGTTTTGACTTGACTTGGAGCCTATATATTGTGTACAATGTCTCTTTGTGACCTTCACTATTTTGGTAATTGCTTGATGAACAAGAAATAATAAAAGGATAAAAACTCCAACTAACTTCACAAGTAATTATCAAGTGAGGATAGTCAACTATAATCTATATTCCAACATGGTATCAAAGTTAAGGTGCAAGAAGGAGATTGAAGATCACATCTTAGTTGACACTTTCTTCTCAATGGCAAGGTTTATGAAGAAGGGTTTCAAGTTTCTTGGGAGCCTTGTTGTAACTATCCAGGAATACATCTTGAAGAACATCTCCAAGATAACAAAAGAAGTAATGGATGGAAGTTTATTCTCCGCTCTCTTTGGCACATTCAAGGATGACGATGTATGGGTTATTGACAATGGTGCTTCTAGAAATATGTAGGCAAATGCAGTCAACTCCAGACTTTGTTAAAAGGAATATCCTTGATCTGGATTTATGCAGGAACGCAACAGAATACACATATAACCATAAATATAAATATGTAGTGGAAATAACACTTCAATTCATTAATTTCAAAGAAATGAAATCTATATACAGACAGAATGGAAATAAACTAGCTAGGGTGCTGGTAGCTTATCTCTGAGAAGAGATGTGGTGGCTACCGGGCTCTGAACTGTGTTACAATGAGGTTCGAGGGCCTATTTATTATTGAGAAACAATGGAAAACCCTAAACCTAGGAGATGAAACACCAAAACTATGGGCTCTGTTTGGGTAAATAGGTACATCAACTTCCCAGGGACATAACTTTTGCATACAATCTCCGTTTGACATGCACAATACCTCGTTATAAATATCTATCCAAGGACTACAACTTTTGATGTGAGCTACGTTGAAGGAACTTCCATATTGCTCTTGATTTTTCTAAAAAAAACGTCATTTAGGGCCTCAAAACAGCTCCAGAAGTTCAGGACCCAAAAAATTGCTAAAAATGGTAAATTGTGCTACAATTAAGGAAACTGAAAATTGAAATAAACAATGGTGGGGCCCCATTTGGAATAGGCAGGTGGCCGCCAATATCCACCTGGATCACTCCTCTCATTCATTTTAACTTGGAGACAACAAGAGCTATCGAGTGAAGGGAATTTGGTCTACTTTGTTGGAGCTAGAGACCGATGGAAACATTCATCTCAACAACATACTATATGTTCCAGGTTTGAAGAAAAATTACTTTCTATTTCTTTTCTAGAAGATAAAGGTGATAGGATTGCTTTTGTCGATGACAAAGTTTTGTTTTGGGGAAAGGGTTGTAGTATTGAACATGCTAAGATAATTGGGATTCGTAAGGGAACTTTATATAAACTTCTTACACCTGTCCCTCAAGCCCTAATACACTTAGATGTTAGCCCTTCTAAACTATGGCATAGAAGGTACGAACACCTTCACTACAAGGTATTACCATCTCTAAATCAAATGGTCAATGGCATCCCTAAATTAAAGGAAGATCATGAAGGAATATATAAAGGGCATGCTCTAGGAAAGAATGTGAAGAAACCCTTTACAAGAAGTGATACTATATCAAAGGAAAACTTAGATCTAATACACTCTGATGTGGGGGGACCTATGACATTAAAATCTCTTGGAGGTCACCAATATTATGTGACATTCATTGACGATTACTCTGGAAAGACATGGTTATACCTCCTCAAGGACAAAGATGAGTTATTCAAAAAGTTTCAAGAATGAAGTAGAGAATCTAACAAAAAGGAATATCAAGACTCTAAGGTCTGATAATGGTGGAGAATATACCTCCAAAAAAATATAGAATTGTTCAAGGAAGAAAGGATTAAGAGGGATCTAATTGTTCCTTATAATCATTAACATAATAGTGTGGCTGAAAGGAAGAACAAAATTATTGAAGAATGTGTAAGAGCCATGCTACATAATCAAGACCTCCCTCAATTATTATGGGGAGAAGCATTGTTAATAGTTATCTACTTGCAGAACTGAAGTCCTCTTAAATTTCCCAACAATATTACTCTAGGAGAAGCATTTAAAGGAAGGAAGTCTAGTGTGGATCATCTTCGAATATTTGGATGTCCAGTATACATACACATTCCAAAAGATAAGAGGAAGAAGTTGGATCCTACCAGTACAAAAGGCATTTTTTTTTGTTATAGTGCTTCATCAAAGACGTACAAAATCTCCATTAAAGAGGATTGTCATATTGAAGTAAGCAAGGATGTCATCTTTGATGAGAATATAGCTTACAAAAGATCCAAAGATATTATAGTGGATTCTGATGAAGAATATATGTCCATCTTTTAAGAAGTCTTTAAGGATGACAATGTTCAATATCTTGCATAAATTGAAGAAGATGTTGAAGGACCTAGTGAACTTGTGCATCATGTTATTATTCCAAAAACTTGTAAGAGGCTTGCTTGGTTGAGGAAAACTCTACAAGAGGAAAGGGGACATGCAGTAGCAAAAGTAACCTTTAGAGAGAGTAAAATCCCTAAAAGGTATTATGGTTATACATTATATATAATTAAGCTCATTGAAGTTGAACCCTCCTCCTATGAAGATGCAACTAAACATCGAGAGTGGTGGAATGTAATGCAGGAAGAATGATGTTTGGGAAATTTTTCCTAAACAAAGTGACAAATCTATAGTCACTTCTAAATGGATATACAAAATAAAGCATGTTGTGGATGGGAGTGTTGATAAGTACAAATCTGAGATGTACCTAGTGGTTTTTCACAGAAATAAAGTATCGATTATGAAGAAACCTTTGCTCCTACAACTATATATACAACAATAAGATCACTTATCTCTTTGCCTGCTACTAGGGGATGGAACATCCATCAGATGGGTGTTAAAACAATTTTTCTAAATAAGACCATTGATGAAGAGGTTTACATCAAGCAACCTCAAGGATTTGAAGTCCATCAAAGGAAGTCACATGTCTGCAGATTGAAGAAGGCTTTATATGGCTTAAATCAAGCACCTAAAGCATGGTATGCTAGGATGGATGCATACCTATTGAGACTTGGACTTGTCAAGAGTTATACAAATCCTAACCTCTACATCAAAGTGGTCAAAGATGAACCAATCATTGTACTTTAATACGTGGTGATCTACTTGTTACAGGTGGGGAACATCGAATTCAGGAATGCAAGAAGCAATGGGCAACTAAACTTGACATGAAGGATCTTTGGCTTATGCATTACTATTTGGGACTAGAAGTTTGGCAGAAACTAGGTGAAATATATCTTGGTCAAGGAAAATATGTGATCAAGAACTACATAAATTTGGCATGATGGACAACAAGCCAATGACAACTCCTACGATTACGGTTCTAAAGAAGTTGAGGAGTTCAAATTATAGTTTGGTGGATCCTACTTACTACAGAAAATTGATTGGCTCCTTAATGTCTCTAGTAAATACTAGACCTGACATTTGTTTTGCAGTAAAACAACCAAACACATCCTAAGATATCTATGTGGGATCATACATCACTACCTTCGATATGCTGGCAATGAAATTCAACTCATGGAATATTCAAATTCTTATTTGGGTGGCAGTGAGACATATGGAAGAATCACTACAGGTGGATGATTTAGTTTGGGATCTTCCATGATCTCATGGATGAGCAAGAAGAAAGATATTGTTGCTTTGAGTAGTGTTGAAGTCGAGTACGTTGTTGCAAGTGAAATTTGCAGAGAAGTTATTTGGCTTAGAAAGCTGTTATCAAATTTATTTGAAGGACCACTAAGCCCTACATGTATAGATTTTGGCAATGAAAGCCGCACAAGGTTGACAGAGGACCCAATTTTTCATGCTAGGACAAAACATACGAACAATAAGTACCACTACATCAGAAGCTTGGTACGAGATGGGGTCATGAAGCTACATTATATTACTACATATGAACATGAAGCTAATATTTTGACAAAGGCATTACCAAACAAGAAGCTTGAGTACTTAAGAAGCATGCTTGGTTTGGTAGGTGTCTCTTCCTTGATTGAGGGGGGGTAATGGAAAATATATTGTTTTCATTATGTGTCATGCACTAGACCAGGACTAACAACCGTAAGTCTTAACGAAGGCTATGGAGAAAGAATGGGGTATGGAGGATTGAATAAGCATATGAGATTGGAACGTCTTGAGGATTAGAAAATCCACGACAGAAGTGAACCTATAGACTGATACTCTTTGAGGATGAGGTAGGACATCTAAGATAAGAGTAGTCAAAGAGGACCAATATTCTTTGAAGACTGAAAATCCAAGATAAGAATAGTCCTAAAATGACACACCTAGTGAACATCTGGATGGGGTATGTGTCTTTAGAGGTTGTGTGGTATCTCACGTAAAGCCTCCCATCATGATGCTCTCATAAAAGACGAGCTTGTCAAGTTAAGGCCTTGTTGACATTTTTGGTTGTAATATAGATGCTTAAAACATGGCTTATTAATCTGACTCTTCTTATGAGAATACTTCAATTTGAGATTCCTTGTACCAAATGATGGGATAATGAATACCTCCCTAGTTTTGTGGGAGTGTTGGAGAATGTAATTAGATGTGGTCTTCGTGATGACCTTTGTAAACATGACATTGTATATTTTGTATAGATAAAAAGAGAGAGAATTTTTATTTATCAAAGCATGGGTTTCATGTTATAGTCAATGTCAAAGCATGTTCTTCATGCTTTTAGGGATTTCTAGGTCAATAATGATTTTTTTTTTCATGTATTATAGTCCTATTTGGACTTATTGTAACAAAATAAAATAATTGTTTTTGAGTCAAGAAAGTCAATTTCTCCTCCAAGACCAAGTCAACCCAACTATGATGAAATTGACCTAAAGAGGGCTATTTGACCCCTCAAGAAGGCTATAAATAAGAGGGACTTCAACTCATTTGAAGTACTCACTCACTCAAGTTCGATTTGCAATTGCGAAGAAGGAAGAAGAGCAAGGAAGACAAGAAGAAGAGGAAGAAGTCGAAGGAAGGAAGATGATGCAGGGGCATTAGACACTATCCAACAATGTAGGAGTTTTGTCCACATGTTGTGGCTAGGAGGGTTTGGAAACAGTCGAATTGTTACAGCTAGGTGTCAATACCTTAGCTAATTGTATTATTAGATCATTTAGAGTCGTAGAAGTTGAATAGCTCAGTTAGTCTAGCTGTCATATTCCAGTTAGTTGAATTATTTTAATTAGGCTGTTGATTTCCTAAAACGGTCCTCTCAGAGGAACCGAAGAGTCATATGTTATTATATACAATTGTAATCCCTCAGATGTAGGAGGAGGAAGAGAAGAAGAGAGATTTCTGCAATAAACTCTGTGTATGGAGCAATTGCTTCCGGTTGAATAAAAAATCAAGTCTTGTTGATTTCCAAACTGCCTGTATCTATAATTGTGAAGAATTGGTTAATTGTGAGGCAATTGTGTAATGGTAATTCCGTTCTCTGTCCTTGAATTCCCTTTATTTATCCGAATAAACCTTGTTAAATCCAGGCTACCCACAGGCGGGTCTGTGCAGAAGAAGTGTGGCCATGGACACTGTTTAAATTGGTAGATTTCCCGCTTTATAAAGAAATAGAGGTGTTGCTTTCGAACTGGAACTGTGGTCTGGACGCGAGTTGAATGAACAAAAGGAATAACGTAACCCTGCATTAACCTTGGTCAATCACTGTAGCAAAACCACGAGTGGTTTTGAAAGGCAGATTGCCCCATATCACACCACCTTCGTAGGGAAGGCGGTATTTCCCAAATTGAAGCGATTCCACAGAGCCTTTGATGCGTGGCACTGGACAGAAGTACAAAACCACCTTTCCGTATTCTCATCGCGCGTTAAAGTCCAACGCTGGAAGCTGAGCGATATCGACGAGAGCCGTCGATCTGGGGAAAGGCCATCGGACAGTGGTCACCTGACGGAGATGCGCGAGGTTTAACCAAGGTACGAGGCGTACATTTGATTGGCCATTGGACATAGAGGTGGGCCCGGAGCGAGAGTTCTATTGTAAAGTTTGACTTACAAAGTGTGGAGTATTAATATAAGTTCGAAGATTAATATAAAGTTTCGAAAGGCATATCTTAAGGTTCAGGAATATAAATTAAAGTGGATAGTATTATTTATCAAATCCCACGAATTCGATAATTAATCAAAAGAAATAGACCACGTGGAGCAGGGAATAATACACAGAGCCACATCACCAGTGACCGTCCCTCCTCAGGGCTGAATTTCGGACTTGTTGCGTCATTTGTGGTATCAGAGCGTGTTTCTGAGTTGTTTTGTTGACATGGCAATCCGAGTTGGTAGAGGTGCTGGCAGAAGGAGGCCCATTGCCAACGCAGAGGTGTTGGGGATGTTGCAGAGGGTCGAGGCCAGAATAGATGCCATGGAGCGAAGACAGCCTAGAGATCTTGAAGACATCAGCGAACTTGAGACAGAAGAAGCTGAAGAAAATGTTGAGATTCCTCCTGACATGAGGCTCCTTAGAACTGTTCTAGGGTTTGCAGTTAAGCCCAGAATTGAAGTGTCGAGTTATGCAGGGGGACTGAATCCAGAGGAGCTGGTGGACTGGATAAATGAATTGAACAAGTGCTTCGATTATGAAGAAATAAGTGAAGATAAGAAGGTCAAGTTTGCAGTAACAAAGCTGAAAGGGCATGCTGCACTTTGGTGGGATGGAGTGCAGGCAGAGAGGAGGAGAGTTGGTAAGCAACCTATTAAAAGCTGGACCAGAATGATGGCCAAATTGAAAGGTAAATTCTTGCCTAGTGATTACTAGCTGACATTGTATAAACAAATGCAGAACCTGAGATAGAGGTTGTTGACAGTAAAAGAGTACACAGAGGAATTCTACAGAGTAAGCATAAGGGCTGGGCAATTCCAAGACACATCAGAGAAGACTGCCAGATATGTGAATGGTCTCAAGCTGGAGATCCAAGATGAGATTGGTCTCTTGTCTCCTAAGACAGTGGAAGAGGCCTACTAGATGGCCTTGAAAGCAGAGGAGAAACTCCTGAAGAAACAGTCTGCCAAGAAGAGAGGTACTTTCCGAGGGAAGGGAAGTCAGGGTGGTAGAGGAAAGCCTGCTACACCCAGGGATGGAGCTAATAGTAGCTCACCTCAGAATGCATCTACAGAGGATGATGCAAGGGGCAGAAGGGGTTCTTACAAAGGAAAAGGAAGAGGAGGCAGAGACAAAGGCAGGAGTACAGAATTGAGGTGTTATAGATGCTAGCAAGTGGGACACAAGCACTATGAATGTCCAGAGAATATGGGTGTTGGTCCAAGAAATGTTGTTGTTTCCCAGGCTGGAGAAGAAGAAGAGATTGAAGAAGAATTTCTTCCAGAGAGGGGAGAATCCTTGGTGGTGAATAAGGTCCTGTTGAAGCAAGCCAAAGAGGTCACTGAGCCTGCGCAAAGGAAGACTTTGTTTAGGAGCATATGCAAAGTCCAAGGGAAGTGCTGCCAGCTAGTCATTGATAGTGGCAGCACAGACAATCTGGTTTCCACTGAGGTAATAGAGAAGTTGAAGTTGAAGACAAGGGAGCATCCAACTCCCTACAGGGTGTCCTGGCTGCATAAAGGACATCAACTGGTTGTGAAAGAACAGTGTGAGATAGAGCTGCAAATGGGAAAATATAAAGATAAGGTCATGTGTGATGTAATGCCCATGGATGTGTGTCATATACTGCTGGGTAGGCCTTGGCAGTTTGATAGAGCAGCAGTGCATGATGGCAAGAAGAACACTTACAAGTTCTTCAAAGATGGGGTACATCATACGTTGATTCCCATGGAAGAAGGAGAGCCATCCAATAGAGTGATTGATCCAAAGACCTTGTTGCTGAGCGGGAAGGAATATCTACATCAGATAGAAGAAGAAGAGGTAAGCTTTGCTTTAGTTTGCAAGCCTAAAGTAGTTCTTACTTCTACAAATATTTATGATTTACCAGTAGAAATCCAAGAGATGTTAGATAATTACTGTGACATTGTTGTGGATGATTTACCTGATGAGCTGCCACCTGTGAGAAAGATCAGCCATCAGATAGATTTTATCCCTGGTTCAAATCTGCCAAATAAGGCAGCCTACAGAATGAATCCCAAGGAAAATGAGGAAATCAGGAGACAAGTACAGGAATTAGTGGACAAAGGACTGATCAGAGAAAGTCTAAGTCCATGTGCAGTACCAGCAGTGTTGAGCCCAAAGAAAGATGGAGGCTGGAGGATGTGTACTGATTCCAAAGTAATTAATAAGATCACAATCAGGTACAGATTCCCTTTGCCCATAATTGAGGATTTAATGGACTGTTTGAGTGGTGCTAAATATTTCTCAAAGATAGATTTGAAGAGTGGATACCATCAAATTAGAATAAGAGAGGGTGATGAGTGGAAAACTGCCTTTAAAACAAATGAAGGACTGTATGAATGGATGGTAATGCCTTTTGGGTTGTCAAATGCACCTAGTACTTTTATGAGACTTATGAATGAGGTATTGAAAGAATTCATTGGTAAATTTGTGATAGTATATCTGGATGATATATTAGTTTTCAGCAGAACTAAAGAAGAACATTTAAGGCATCTTAATCATGTCTTGAAGAAGCTGCACCAAGAGAAGCTGCTGATAAATTTGAAGAAATGCTCATTTATGAAGGAAGAGTTGTTGTATTTGGGGTTTGTTGTTTCTGCAGAAGGATTGAAGATGGACCCAGAAAAGGTTAAGGCAATTGTGGAGTGGCCTTCACCTAGGAATGTTTTTGAGGTAAGAAGTTTCCATGGACTTGCTAGTTTTTACAGAAAGTTTATAAGAAACTTCAGTAAGATCAATGCACCCATAATTGAGACAATAAAGAAGAGCAAACAACCATTTAAGTGGACTGCTGAAGCAGAAAGAAATTTTAAACTGTTGAAGCAAAAGATAACAGAGAAGCCTGTTTTGATTCTGCCTGATTTTACTAAACCATTTCAAGTAAAATGTGATGCCAGTGGAGAGGCCATTGGAGCTGTGTTGAGTCAGGATGATAGGCCTGTGGCATATTTCAGTGAGAAGCTGAATGACACCAGAAGAAAGTATTCCTCTTATGAGAAGGAATTCTATGCAATTGTTCAGACACTGAAGAAGTGGAGACATTATTTGATGTCCAGGGAATTTGTATTGTATTCTGACAATCATGCTTTGCAGTATATTGTACAACAGCCCAAGTTGAAACATAAGCATGCTAAATGGGTTGAGTATCTCCAAAGTTTTAATTTTGTTTTGAAACACATAAGTGGCCAAGCCAATAAAGTAGTTGATGCTTTGAGTAGGAGGCACATGCTTGTTCAAGAAACAAATTTTGAAGTTGTGGGATTTGATTTTCTCAAAGAATTATATAAAACAGATCCAGATTTTAAAGAAGCATTTGAGGCATGTGATAACCCTGTCTTAATAGATAGAAGCCAGTGGTTGGATTATTTCTTGCAGGAGGACTTACTATTCAGAAGAAGCCAACTGTGTGTACCAAAATGTTCCATGAGAGAAAATTTGATCAAAGAAAAACATAGTGGTGGACTTGCTGGACACTTTGGTACTGATAAAACTTATGAGCAGCTGAGTCATTTCTATTACTGGCCTAAGATGAGAATAGAAGTGGACAAGTTTGTGAAAAATTGCAAGATTTGTCAATATGCCAAAGGAAGGAGCCAGAATGCAGGATTGTACACTCCCTTGCCTATTCCAGACAGGCCTTGGGACATGGTGAACATGGATTTTGTTTTAGGATTGCCCAAGACTCAGAGAGGGAATGATGCAGTCTTTGTTGTGGTGGATAGATTCTCCAAAATGGCACATTTTATTCCATGTTATAAAACTAGTGATGCCACCCATGTTGCTAACTTGTTCTTCAAAGAAGTTGTTAGATTGCATGGGTTGCTCAGGTGTATTGTTTCAGACAGAGACACCAGATTTGTGGGGCACTTTTGGAGGACACTGTGGAAGAAACTTGGTACCAAACTAAGTTTCAGCTCAGCTTATCATCCTCAGACTGTTGGACAAACTGAGGTAGTGAATAGGAGTCTGGGAAATTTGTTGAGATGTCTTGTAGGAGAACATCCCAAGCAGTGGGATCATATTTTTCCCCAGGCAGAATATGCATATAATGACTCACCAAACATGAGCATAGGGCAGAGTCCATTTCATATTGTTTATGGAATGCACCCCAGAGGAATATCAGAGTTAAGGAATCTGAGAAAGGCAGAGCTGAGAAGTGCAGATAGTGAGGAATTTGTTTCAGAGATCCAGGCCATTCATGAACAAGTGAAACTGTAATGTTCCTGTTTAAGGAAATTAAATAAACACAGCAAATGGTACAGCAATGGAATGTCTCCTTCAGAAATATTCAACAGCGCATAAAATAACAGAAACGGCCTATGTAATAGATTCACGTTTAACAGAGAAATCGCTGAGCCATTTTATTGTATCGGGAAGTTATAAAGAAATACAATACATGCGCAGGTGTTAGCGCCCGAAACTTGCCCACGACAAATCAAAAGGTATTCAAGAAATAACAGGGGTGCGGCGGTGCACCGTTCTACGTTCAAGCGGCGGGAGTGCTGTTGCGTGTTGCTAATATGCTGCGACTGAGAGAAAGGCCCGCTACGAGACTCCCAATTCTGCCTCACGTACTCGTTGGGCACGGACTGTCCCCGCTCCTTCACCAGACTCGAAACCTCCAAATGATAGCACTGTAGAGATCACACGAGATGGACCGCGGTCTTTCCATACAGATAGCGCTGTCACTCCTGATACTACTCTGCAATAAGTCCAACCCGATCCTCCTGCAAGATAATGATAGAACTGCCTCACCCGAGCAGGCACTCGAAGTCCCCCGGGGCTGAGGTTGAACTGCCTCACCCGAGCAGGCACTCGAAGTCCCCCGGGGCTGAGGTTGAACTGCCTCACCCGAGCAGGCACTCGAAGTCCCCCGGGGCTGAGGTTGAGATCTCCGCTCGGAGACACTCGGCGCACTAAACAGTGCTGCAGACCTGCTAAACAGCCGGCGTGCTCAAGTCTTAGCGACCAATTTCAATATCATAAACATCAATAATAATAAAAAAGAAGGAAGCTCTCTCCCTTTTGTATGCGGCCTTCCTCTCGAACCTTCGACTCCTCCTTTCCCGCGCAGCCCTTCTCGGCCCCCACACTGCCAACTAAGCCCGCGTACTTGCCTTCGCGCGCTCGGGTGAGTCCACGACCCGCTGACTGATATTTACATTTAACTATAGGCGGTATTCAACTAATATTCCAATTAGCTTATTGCTAATTGTGAATATTATTAAACAACAACTACAAGACAGTAGCATCAAATATAAAAGCAGAGCAGACTTGAGCAGAAAGGAAGTTCATTTTGAAGTAGGAGATTTGGTTTTGGCACACTTGAGAAAGGAGAGATTCCCAAAGAAGCAGTATAACAAATTGAAGTTCAAAAAGATTGGGCCATGCAAGATACTTAGAAATTTTTCTGCAAATGCTTATGAGATTGAATTACCTCCTGATGTTGGAATATCTCCCATTTTTAATGTTGCAGATTTGTACAAGTATGAGGATGATGGTGCAGAAGAAAGAGCAGCAGACAAGGAACAGATTGAGTGGAGAGAGTAGCTACCTCCAGCGCAACCATTGCAACCAGAGAAGATATTGGATAAAATACCATTCAGAAGGACTAGAGGACAAGAGTACTTTCAGTACTTGATCAAATGGAAGGATAAGCCAGAGGATGATGCCACTTGGATGACTGAAGAAATGTTGCGAAAGATAGGCAGATCAGTGGGAGAGCTCATGGACAGGAGCCCATGAAGAAGATTGCCCTCGGGAGTCTGATGCAGGGGCATTAGACACTAGCCAGAAATGTAGGAGTTTTTTCCACATGTTGTGGCTAGGAGGGTTTGAAAATAGTCGAGTTGTTACAGCTAGGTGTCAATACCTTAGCTGATTGTATTATTAGATCAGTTACAGTTGTAGAAGTTGAATAGCTCAGTTAGTCTAGCTGTCATATTCCAGTTAGTTGAATTATTTTAATTAGGCTGTTGATTTCCTAAAACGGTCCTCTCAGAGGAACCGAAGAGTCATATGTTATTGTATACAATTGTAATCCCTCGGATGTAGGAGGAGGAAGAGAAGAAGAGAGATTTCTACATTAAACTCTGTGTATGGAGAAATTGCTTCCGGTTGAATAAAAAATCAAGTCTTGTTGATTTCCAAACTGCCTGTATCTATAATTGTGAAGAATTGGTTAACTGTGAGGCAATTGTGTAATGGTAATTCCGTTCTCTGTCCTTGAATTCCCTTGATTTATCCGAATAAACCTTGTTAAATCCAGGCTACCCACAGGCGGGTCTGTGCAGAAGAAGTGTGGCCATGGACACTGTTTAAATTGGTAGATTTCCCGCTTTATAAAGAAATAGAGGTGTTGCTTTCGAACTGGAACCGTGGTCTGGACGTGAGTTGAATGAACAAAAGGAATAACGTAACCCCGCATTAACCTTGGTCAATCACTGTAGCAAAACCACGAGTGGTTTTGAAAGGCGGATTGCCCCATATCACACCACCTTCACAGGGAAGGCGGTATTTCCCAAATTGAAGCGATTCCACAGAGCCTTTGATGCGTGGCACCGGACGGAAGTACAAAACAACCTTTCCGTATTCTCATTGCGCGTTAAAGTCCAGCGCTGGAAGTCGAACGATATCGACGAGAGCCGTCAATCTGGGGAAAGGCCATCGGACAGTGGTCGCCTGACGGAGATGCGCGAGGTTTAACCAAGGTACGAGGCGTACATTTGATTGGCCATTGGACATAGAGGTGGGCCCGGAGCGAGAGTTCTATTGTAAAGTTTGACTTACAAAGCGTGGAGTATTAATATAGGTTCGAAGATTAATATAAAGTTTCGAAAGGCATATCTTAAGGTTCAGGAATATAAATTAAAGTGGATAGTATTATTTATCAAATCCTACGAATTCGATAATTAATCAAAAGAAATAGACCACATGGAGCAAGGAAGAATACACAGAGTCACGTCACTAGTGACCGTCCCTCCTCAGGGCTAACTTTCGAACTTGTTGCGTCAAAAGATCTCTTGGTGAAACACATTTTTCTGTCCACACATACGAAGCTGCCTGGGGTTTCTATGCAAATTGCAGGGGCTGAAATTGTAGACTCAAGTTATAGGGTCGGGATTCTAAGTTGAAGTTGCTTGAACCGAGTTTAACTTTCGCTGACCTTGGAAGAATTTGGATTGTTTGGAAGAGATCTTGCTGGTGGGATCACTTGGTGCTTGGAAGGAATTTTGGATTTGGTCTTTGTGTCTTGGAAGTCTCATTTTGAACTGATTCTATAAGAAGAAAAATATTCTTTCTGGGTTTTTCCCCTTGGAGGGGTTTTTCCCTTACTTGGAGCCTATATCTTGTGTACTTTGTCTCTTTGTGATCTTCATTGTTTTGGTAATTGCTTGACGAACAAGAAATAATAAAAGGATAAAAAGGCCAACTAACATCATAAGTAATTATCAAGTAAGGAAAGTCAACTACAATATACAAGAACCTTAATTTCCCAACAAGTTCTAGATTTGGTGGTAAGTTTAAACCACCACTAGTAGACTTTGACTTCCGCTACCCATTTAGTTTGTGGTCTTCCTTAAACCACCAAATTCAAATAACACATCCAGTCATTGGCTACTATCCACTTTTGTGTTTCAACTCTCTTCTTCGACTCACATACACCCTTCAGATTTAGGGGGGGATATTGGAAACATAATCCTCGGGGGATTATGTATATTGTATCATTCACTTTAGAGGAAGACATAAATTCTCAAGAGAACATGAACAACCATCGAGAGTCTAAGATACCTCTTGGAATATGAATCTAAGGGTCATTAAAAATTATATCTATATGTGTATCATTTAATAATATGCATCTCATGCCTTATCAAATCTTGTTTTTCAATTTCGTGAGTCTAACATGTACCATTACACACAATATAAAAAATTGAAGGTTTTTAGTGATAACAAACCCATAGGGCAATTAATCTAGTTGAATGTTGAAGGAAATGTAGAACTTGTGCCGAAGTAAATACATAGAAGTAGGACCATTGGAAAATGCTAGTGCATGGACCAAATGAGTTGCAAAGCATGCTTAGGTTGATATTGCAAAGCGATATACAATTTTGAAATGTTTCTCATGTTGTTGAATGAGTTGCCAAGTACATATAACTTGAAATCATAGAACAAGCATTGATACAATTTACAGAACATGAGGTTGATGGGACACCTGAGTAAGGGGGCTAGCTCAATAGATCACCAACTATAGAGGATGCTTTGTGTTGACATATGAGGAAGAAATATGTTGTTTTGAACTATGCTTTTGAGATTGAATGAGTTACATTACACATTCAACTTGAAATATCATAATAGGCACTAATGGAATTTGTAAAGCAGAAGTGGCAAATGGAGCACTAGAGAAAAAGATCAAAGACAATGAAATGCTATGATAAAAAGAAGAAGAGAGTTTCAAAATATTTCACACATTGCATGTTACCATGATCAAACATCTACTATAACTAATATTGCAAATGTCCTCTCAAATAAGAGATCATAACCTTGCACCCTAACCATATCAAGTAGCGATGCAATATTCAACATATGTACCTCTATATTACACTACCAACTATACAAATGGAAGCACTACTCAAACAAATGGCAACCATTAGGTAGATGGCCTAAGGTTGTGTTTAATGACAGATTGTGCAAAAGAAAGATGACTTGGATGTGACAAAATAACAAATGGTTTAGTAAATGGGGTATTTGCTTGAGCATGTGTCCTACAGACAGTGAAGAGATAAAAACTTTTGTTATGGATAAGTTCCACAAACGTACTTGAGAGAAAGAGCTAGGGAGAAAGAAAAAGTACTACATTGAATAGTTTAACCCCACTCATAATCACCAACAAAAAGCGTACATAGGGACCAATATTTATTGGAGATCTAAAATTCTTATTGTTCAATTAAGGACCAATTCTCATCAACTCCGTTGTGAAATAGGGCGCTGAAAAAAGCCAAAAGAAATGTGGGAGGAAAGAGTGTATTTTTTGCTATTCCAGAAAAGTGGAAACAGAAAAATAGTTCATTTTAAAATGCGAGGCCTTCAAAGACAACAGAGAAAATTATGCAGGTATTATGACACCTAGCTCTTGAGATAATCTATTTAGTGAAGAGTTTGTCGAGAAATTGAAAGCGTTTATTGTAAAAATCTACAAGAAAAAAGCCGAATATATATATATATATTTTTTTTCCTTCCCTCTCTATTATACCCCACCTCATAAGGGAAGCCACTAACGTTTTGTTTTCAATTTTGTCGAGCGCTTCTTGAGGTAAAAAAAGCACATTATACCTGTCAAAACTTGATTGGTGCGGCCATTGGCCATGGAAAATTAAGTTATAAACATTCGCTATTTTAAATGTAATAGGCTTGGACTATTTAAACTGAGGAATATGGAGTGATAATCAACACAGGGCCAACAGCAGAAAGCAGCATGAATAAACAAAACCAGCTTACCTTCCCGCCTGTAAAATCTGCAGATTGAACTGGGGCAGGACCGTAAAATATTACTCTTGGGAATTCGCAGGGCAAGTATAAAAAATTGCAGCGGTAGAGATGACAGAAGACGCGGAGAAGCGATTCGAGAAGGCCATGGGCAAACTCTTCCACTCTAAATTGCCCTCAACTCCCACCAGGTTCTCCACTCATTTGGTTGAATTAAACTGTAGTCTTCACATTTAAATTTAACCGTGCAGATCTGCTTTAAGTTTGTTTCGTCGTCCTCTTTGCAAGACCCTGTAAACAAGGGTAGCTGTATGGATGGGAACCATGGATATTATTTCGAGTATGGATCAATTTGTCAGGGTTTTTGGATTATCTGATCAATACCTCTTTTTATTTTTGTGGGTTTTTAAAAAGTGGGTTTCAATCAATGTTCATTTGATCACGAATGTTTTTGGAATTTAGTTCGGTACAATTTATTAGATTGAGTGGATGATATGGAAGATTGTTTATGATTAAATGGCTTTGATTTATATTGGCTTTGAATTGTGTTGGAGGGTAAGTTTTCATCCCGTTGTCACCCTTGCTGCTTGGTTCAACCATTGGCCTATTGCTTATGACAATTAAAGACAGTTTAGGTTATTATTGGTGTGCTTCACTAATTGAATTGTGATACAATTCTTAAGAAGATGCACCAGTTTATGGATCCAGGTGCAAATTACTCAGCTTGTGCCTCGTGCATATCTGAACTGTGGGTGTTTTCTTCTCACTCCGGTACTAACATCGCATCGCTTAGAGGTGCTTGCGTGCTTTAGGGGCCCTTATGTGATTGTTGTCTTTGTGATGCCTTCTTATTAATTGTAAGTTTACTAAAAATCAATGTGGTATATCCTTCGTTGAGGATTTCATTTCATGTTAACGTGACTGTCTCTAGCAAGCCGGGTATATTGCTCACCGTTTGACTATAAGCTGAACGCATTGTCATATTTTCTCAATGACAGTTCATCTGGGGCCTTGGTATTTCTTTTCAACTGCTAGTGCCACGTATGGAATTTGACAGTCATCTTTGCCTGCGGACATAAAATTTTGCATAGTCTGAGTCTAACAGTCTCCTTTCAATTGTGATTTGAAGGACTGACGTTGCAGTGTACTTGATCATCCATATGTTAAATGTGTGCAATTTATTATATAAAAGATATACACCATTAGAACTACGGATTATAAATGAAGTTCTTCATATTTCAACCAGTCACAAAGTAATTTATAAGTTTTTCTTAGAGTTAAACTTGTGCAATGGGTTGAATTTATCCGGCAAATTCCAGATCTGATGGGCACACCGGTTTGGGCTGGCCAGATAAAAGTTTCCAAACTTAAATTGCTTTTTTTTTTCAACCAGAACGAGAGTTTCTGGAGAATTGGTAACTTATAAAGATCGGCTCTTACTATTACACCAGATACAACTATTTCATAAATGCTACAAATGGACCAGTTACAACATGTCTTCGGAGACTTGAACCCACGCAGTTGGGGAAACAGATTTTCCTTTGACTCCAAGCTTAAATTGTTACAAGAAACTGCAAGCTCTATTTGCGGTGTTAAAACTCTTTCTTCGCAGTTTCACAATAGTTTATGGGATCTTCATCTACCTATAAATGTCACGTAAACCTGTCTAAGAAAAACACCTTTTGCATCCCACTTATGCAGATCAATATTACATATGCCTGCCAGAACAACTTGAGGGTGCCCCACATATTGATTGAACTCTTTGTTCATCTTATATTCAGGAGAATATCAGATAGGAGCAAGGAACTCTACATTCATGTATTGTTGTTCTCAGCGATTTGGACCACCAAGGGCTCATCATCATGAGTAAAGTGCTGAGTAGCAATATAGTCCAATTGGTGGATGATGATTATGCCAAAGTGCAGAGTGATGGTGAGCTTGCAATAAAATCTGCAGTATTGGATATGCAAGCTATGAAGACATCAAAATGCATGGGTCTGTGATTAACGTGAGACAATTATTATGAAGATCGAATTTTTTCTCCATTATTTACGACGTGGTTTCCTGGATGCCAGCTGTTACTTAGTTACAATCTAAGCTGTAGGAAATGCTTAGTTTGGCCACATCTCAATGCCCGAAATGTCAAAACGGGCACACTGCTGCCAGCTGCACCGTGCAGCGATTCCAGATTTGAAAACACTGTATGGTACCGCTGACGATGTTTCCAAGGTGTTTCAGCCATTTCCAGTGAAATTTTGTGTATCTTTTTGAAAGTTTCCAGGACCACCGAAGTGCCTAAGAGGGGCATGGGACCCATAGGGAAACATTGCCCTGTCTCTGCCAATGGTCCTTAAGGCAAAGCAAAGACAGGGGATTGAGCTTTGAGGAGTTTGCCACCAATTAATGTTAATATTAAATTTTTAGAGTAAAAGTTGTCATTCTCCTTTATCTCACCTTATCTGTCCTTTTACTTAAAAATTTACTGTTAATTATTTTATTGTGTTTGAGAGTGGTTTCAATTTCATTGGACTTCATATCCCATTTAGAATTCAACAGAGTTAAATAGTTTTTAAGATATCAGGTTTGGCAGGATTGTTGCATTTCTACTGGATTCTATCATGTATGAGGTTATTGCACTGGTATAATCAAGATCATCAAACCATGGGATTTTGCATCATATAATCATCTATTGAGTGGTACTATAGAGATGGGGCCCCTTAGAAAATGTCATTTATGTGTATCATTCTTACTATCTATACAAGATGAAGAAAAGTACAATCTTCAGGTGTTAGAAGCACACCCATCAGAAGTCCATAAATGATCATTATAGGAGCTTACAGTTCTTTCAGAAACATACTGGTCTCCAAGGTGGATTGTTAAGTCCTCACATCGTCAGCAGAACATCTCATTTACAAAAGCAAAAAAATATTTCACCGATTGTCCATTTCCTTAAACAAGCTGCTCCAAAAAATAGCTTAACCAGAAAAAAAGAATTTAAAGTCATTTAGCAGCCTAAGTCCTGTAAAGTGAGACAACTGGAAGCTACCTTCCTGTAGCACCAAACCTTCCTTAGATATTTGATCAGCCATCTGATTGTGAATGTGGTAAATGTGAGAGAAATCAACCCTCAATAAAGCCGAGCAAATATCTTTGATTTGTGAACCCAAGGTCTGTAAAAAAAAGACAAAACTAGATATCTATATTTTTGTATTTTATAAATACTATGTTTTCCCCATGTAGTAACGTACCCATTTTAAGGGCGTTACTTCTCGTGGGTTTGCATTTCGGAAACTTGTACAGGTTTCCACGTTTTGTGCAACTTAGGTTCCAATCATTTGTCTCGTAGGTTCCAATCATTTGTCTTTTTTCAGATTGTAATCATTGTTTATGATTTCCAATGCTTTTCTGATTTTCCTTTTTATGTGTGATCCTCTTTCACACTAATCTTGGTGTTTTCAATATGGATATGGTGCCCTGACTTAGAGGAGTATTCAACCAGCAGTGGTTTCTGTATTTTTGTATGACATCTGTACAGAGTTCATCAGCCTTACCTGAATTGTGTGCCCCTTTTCTGGGATATACGTTCTACCATAGGTGCAGTGAATAACATAAACCCCTATATGTTGTCCAGGATCTGCAAAGTCTTTAGCTGAGTCAAGCTTGTTGCTATTGGTGTGGGGTGGGAAGAAAGTCACTTTATGTTCCTTTCTTAAGGATCCTTGCTATTTGTCTGTCGTTCCCTTGACGTAGGCAAACGAATCTTTCCAATCTTGTCTCGACTTTGTCTTCCGTGAGGTCCCTACAGGCTTTTTGAATTATATTTCTGATCTGTATTGTTAGATTTTGGGTAGCTCGGAAGGTATTTCCAAGAGAGAACAACCCACCAAAAAAGAGTTTGTACCCAAAAGTGAGGTTTTGAACCCAAAGTGTGGGTTTAGGACCAAAAGAGAAATAATTGTTTATTCAAGGGTCAAGAGGCTAAAAACCTAAGTCTAGAGGGTTCCTAAGTGACCCAAGGAAATGGATAAGTAGGGGAGGCCTAAGGTGAGGTCTCACACATTGTCTGCAAGAGAGATGTGAGCTCACTTGTACTAAGTGTGCCCTAGAATGGCCGACTTCTGCTCATGGAGGCCGAATACCCTTGAGAGAAGACACATCTACAGTTCTAAGAAGGCCGAGTCAAGGGTTGGAGAAGCAACAAGGTAGCCGAAGATCCAAAGGGTTGAGATCAGGCCAATTTGCTTAGGGCCTGATCAAAGCCAAGATCTGCCATGTTACTGAACCTTGAAGAGGCTGAGTGTGAACCAATGCTGAAGAAGAGGGGCGATGGCAAGGGTTTCCATGAACAGAGATAACCACACTGCAATTCATCTTGTGAATATTAATAACCCTAAGCTGCAAATTTGAGAGAGGATGGGTCTGCAAAACATACGGTTTTGTGCAAGAGAAAAAAGGCTGTGAAGGATCTCTGTCTAGGCTGAGTTCAGTTCTATGCTTTGGGAGAGGAATGAAGCCCTATTTTTGTGTGAACAGGGAGGTCGTAAGGCTGTGAGGTTGCTGGAAAGACGACCGAGCTCCCTCAGGTCATACACAGAGTTAAAAAGGGCCCACAGGTTAAGATAGGAGGGCTGCAGGAGGGCTGTTACAGGGCTGAGAGGCCTCAGAAATTTGTTTGCACAGGGCTGAGTAAATTTAGGCCTAAGTAGAGGCCAGTGAAGGGTTCAAGGGCCAGTGATTTTTTGAAGATGATTGCAGAGGCATAACTACTGAAGCCTGTCCATCAAGGAGGAATGGACACTGCTGGTTTGAGGGCAATGTACAGTGAGTTAAAAGGGTGATTCACTGTGAGTGCTGAAGTGGATTTGAGAGCTGATTGTACAGTCATCTTGATGGATGAAGTTGACTGTGAGTGGCTAGTGTTAATGGGCTGATTTATAGTGCATTTGAAGGAGAAAAAACACTGTTAGCGGCTGGTGGACAGAGGGGTATTTCTCTGTGATCAAGGAGGCAAAGGACCTACCAGGTGTCAAGGCAAATGTGTACTGAAAGGGCTGAAGGAGAAGGGCTTCTCCAACATGTAAGTTGTGTATTTGTTCTTTACTCCTCATTGGGTAGATTGCAGATCTGAAGTAGCGGATCACAAGCCCTAGTTTGTATACTATGTATACTGATGTACTAGTGATTGAGGGCCATGATCCCTGTTACAAGATGTTGACGAATGTAGCTATTGTCGGTCCTCATAATCTTTGATGTATTTATAATACTATGTAGAAACATGAAAGATCCTTGAAAATAGCTCATATAAATAACATATTTAATAAGTTACTACCCACCATAATTTAAGCAAGTATTTGCGTAAAAGATAGGATAAGGAACAAGATGTAAATAAATATACTTACCAGGAGTTACTGCCCACCATTATTTACCTGTTCTTCAACACTTTAACAAATATGAGTAAAATGTAAATGTGTAGACTCACTAGAATTTAATTTATGAAGAGACGTGATCTAATTTACAAAGAGACTTGTCTTTTGGGTATCTTGAGTATAAAATACACTTGAAACTTTTCATTTCACATATTCACTTATCACACACATATCTCTCTCCCCCACACATTGTGATCTCTACTTTCCTTTTTGTTGAAATATGCAACTAGGTTCAGTCTTCACAATGACATATGAAATCATGATTTTATGTATTTGATGCAAGGATAAAAATAAAATTATTATTGTCATTCTTGACGTATGGGTTTCATTTTCAAGGTTATTTGATTTATAGGTCAAGCACCCATTGAGTGCTTCTAGGACTTGCCTTTGTGTCAACAAGTCATTGTCATGTATGGAAGACCCTTTTGGGCATGTTACATATTGTAAATTTTTTTTATTTGAGTCAAAATTGTGTCAAAAGACCCTCGACGAACAAGTCCGCCTCATGGAAGCAATTCGTACCCCTAGGAAGCCTATATATAAGAGGCATTTGACCTCATTTGAGACCGACACACAAGACATGCGAAAGAGCAAGAAGAAGAAGTTTGATCCTAAGTAGAAGGAGTCTAAAAAGGCAAGAAAAGTTCAAGAAGGAAGTTGGAATCGAACTTTTTGGGCCTCTCTCTCTCCCATGTGCAACGAAATTCTGAAGCTGCATCAGGGTCGAAGGTGTGACGCTGCATCAAGGTCGAAGCTCTGTAGCTGCATCAAGGTCGAAGCTGTGAAACTGCATCAAGGTCGAAGCTATGAAGCTGCTAGGTCGAAGTTGCTGAAGCTACTAAATCAAAGTTGCAAAAATTGTTGTGGGGGTCGAAGTTGTTGGAAGGTCAAAGTTTGTCGCTGGAAGCTGTTTAAGGAAAGCTCATAAAAAAGGAAGGTTGACTTGATCTTGGAGGGGCCTTGGTCTAGGGTCATAGGTCTTGGAATTCGTCAATTGAAGTTCTATAAGATGAGTAGAGTTCTTGCGGGTTTTCCTCTCAAGAGGAGAGGTTTTTGCCCTGATTGATAGCCTATATCTTGTGTCCTCTTGTCTCATTGTTCTTTTATTGTTTGGTAGTTGTTTGATGATAAAGAACACTAATTATAATCAAGTGAAAAAAGAAGGCAGTCAAGTTAAATAAAAATATATCACATGTAGTTATCAAAGTAAGAAAAATCACCTAATGTAGCTGCCCTAGATTTCTCAACATGGTCTCAGAGCTTAGGTGACAAGACAAGGAAAGGCAACTTGAAGAAGGGCCATCTAAAGAAATATCAATAAAGTCAAGACATCAAAGAGGACATCAAACCATCAAGAAGGACTACCCATCTCATCTCAAGAATCACACCATCTAGAAGCAATAACAAGAAGAAGACCTCAAAGACTTTACTTTCAAGAGGAACCCTACCTCCACTCAAAGAAAGAAGGACCACACATTAGAAGCATCTTGAAGTCTCCACATTCTAAGAAAGCAAGAAGAGGCATTGCCATCATCATTAAGGAATCAAGGTGATCTCCCTCTCTTCGAATCAAGGAACACATCTCAAGCATATTTGAAGAAAGACATCTCTAGAAGAAGAAGTATTGTCATCTTCAAGGAAGCAAACATCATCCATCATCATCAAAATCAAGAAGGCATCAAGTTTAAGATATCGCCATCATAGGAGCATCTTCACTTGACAAGTAAGTATTTTTGTATCTATGTCCGAATCTACTATCAAAATGACTTCATTTTGCAAGGAAAACAATAATTTGGTTGGGTCATCAAATTTCCTTGCATGAAGAGGATTGATATGATCCTCATAGAAAATGAAGTCATTGGACATGTTAAGGGTTCAATCACTAAACCAGCAAAAGAAGAAGCTCAAGCTCTAGCGAAATATATGAAAGGGGAAATGAGGGCTCAAAGAATCCTTATAGAATCAATCAAGGATTCCCTCATCCCTTACATAGCCAAGTTGGAGAATTCAAAAGAAATCTATGATAAGCTGGTAGAATTGTTCTCCGTAAGCACTGCAAGAGAAGTTATATCTTTGAGAACCGAGTTATACAAGATGAAGGTATCAAAGGAAGAAGGGATAACCTCATATCTTATGACGGTGTCACAAATAAGAGAGCAACTACAAGAGTTAGGGGAAATAATGTCCGATAAAGAAATGATCACCATGGTGCTCAATGCACTACCTGATGAATGGGGCAACTTTGTATTAAGCATCTATGGAAAGAAGGAAGCCACCCCATTCAGTGAACTCTGGTCATTATTTAAGATTGAAGAAACTAGGTTGAAGGCTAAAAGCGATGTAGGATCAAACATACAAGTTCAAGCATTTGTTGCCATAGCTAGGAGAAAAGGAAAGTTTGGTCCTCAAAAAAAGAAGATGATCGATATGTCAAAAATCCACTTTTATGGATGTCAGGAATATGGTCATTTCAAGAGATATTGTCCTAAACTCAATAAGGACAACAAGAAAAGGAAAGATAGGAATGAAGCCCATGTCACCGAAGAAGTGGAAGAGCCTAAAAATAAGAAATCAAAGGAGGAAGTGAAAGCTCTCTACTATGATTGAGATAATCTCCTTCACTTAGTACTTTTCAGTTTTGTAAAAGATACCTATCATGGTAGGAAGCATCACAAGAATGATAGGATTCATTAGAGTTGAAATAGAGATGACATCATCATAGAAGCATGAAATATAGCTAAAGTGGAAAGTCTACATGGTTGTAGCTGTCATCATGATAAAGAGAAAGTAGCTCATGGCATCTTCATTGAAAGCATGTAAGGACAACCGAAGTAGCAATATATAAGGTTGGAAGAAAGTCTTCTAGCATGATAAGATAAAGAAAGGTCATCATACATCATCATCATCGGGAAGGAGCATTTGCTGGATGAGGATAATCAAGATCCTTTATTGAAATCTTCATGAGAAGGTTCACAAGTGTCTCGTTGATAGTCTACGGTCCACCTTGTGTAGGATCCACAGGTAAGGTATGATGGCGAAGATGTGCAACATGTTGAGTTGTTTGAAGTACTTTCATCTTCAAGCTAGGAAAGGAAGCTCCTAGAAGGAAGTCTAGATGACCAAATGAAGGAAAAGGTATGTATATATTTGATAAATAAAGTCATGTCATAATATAGTTGCAGATAGCATGGTTGAATGCTCTCATGAGCATTATCGAAGTATATCTCTTCCTTTAAAAAGATGCATGAAGGCATATATCTTGAACTAGTTCACATATTGATAAGATGAAATCAACATAATATGACCTCATATGGAATATGAGGTGGTTGACAAGATGAAGGAACTATGTATGGAAGTTCCTAGGGAGCAATATGTGAAGAAAGAAGAAGTGTTTGTGAAGATGCATCTATAGTCATATAAGATAAGTGATCAACATCTGACAACTAGAAGAATTAGCTATGACATCTCCATGGAGAAGGTGTGATAACCTTGATCAAGTCTGTGAAGGAAGGAGACCCTTGACATTGAATGTCTTGGAGATGTTTTTATGAATGTGCAAGATGTTGATATCACAAGAAACACATGTCATGATGAAAGGCCATCATAAAAGGTAGCTATTATTTGATGTCAACATGGCTACCAAAAGAGAGTTATAGATGTCACCTACAACTGGTTCTCATGGGAATGGATGGAAGATCCTAAAGGAAACATGACTTGGACAAGGTAGCTGTATGAAAGAAAAACCAGATGTGAACTGGAAGATCACTTTCCGATGAAATGAAGGATGACATGACTATTGGTTCAACCCTATGGTTCGTTGAAGGAAATTGATGGATGGTCAATGCCCTACGAAGAAAATATAGAAGATGAAGGCTCCATAATGAAGAAGATGAAGTTCATGACATCGAAATGAGGAGCCCTACAAGCAGCTGATAGCACCATGATCTCCACCAAAGAGCAGATAACTGCTGTTGGGAACAAGTCCCTAGTTAAAAGGGAGCTTGGACAAGTCTCTGGGTAAGAGGGAACTTGGGTAGATTCCTTTTATAGGAATGAGTATATCTTCCCTAGTTGAGAGAGAGAGATAAACACATCAGTCTTGTCTTCATGTTGTGAAGAAAGAATGGAGGATTGGGTAAGCATCTGAGATTGATTTCGATACTCTTTTAGGATGTGGTAGGGCATCCAATAGGGAAGAGTAGTCGAAGAGGAAATTCCTTGAAGATGTGTTATTCCAAGATAGGAGTTGTCCTAAAAGGACATACCTTGTGAACACTCAAGTGGGGTGTGTGGCTTGAGAGACGATGATGATGGTGTCTATCAGTGGTTGGTCTCGCCAACATTGTGCTATGATCTTGTGAAGGCCTTGCTATGTGACAATGTTGGTTGGTATGATAAGCTGATAAGATTGCTTACCAATTTGATTCTTCTTATTGAAATTCTTCAGTTTGAGAATGTCCAAGTACCATGTATGGATTATGAATAATTCCCTAGTTAAGAGGGAGTGTTGAAATATGTAACTAGGTTCGGTCTTCATAATGACATATGTAATGATGATTTTATGTAAAGAGAAAAATAAAATTATTATTGTCATTCTCGATGCATGAGTTTTATGCTCAAGGTTATTTGATTTATAGGTCAAGCACCCATTGAGTGCTTCTAGGACTTGTCTTTGTGTCAACAAGTCATAAAGAGTCATTGTAATGTATGGAAGGCCCTTTTGGGCATGTTACATATTGTAATTTTTTTTTATTTGAGTCAAAAGACACTCGAAGATCAAGCCGGCCTCATGGGAGCAATTCGTACCCCTAGGAAGCTTATATATAAGAGGCATTCGATCTCATTTGAGACACACAAGACATGCGAAAGAGTAAGAAGAAGAAGTTTGATCCTAAGAAGTCTAAAAAGCCAAGCGAAGTTCAAGAAGGAAGCTGGAATTGAAGTTTTTGGGTCTCTCTCTCTCTCTCTCTCTCATGTGCAACAAAATTCTGAAGCTGCTAGGTCGTAATTCTGAAGCTGCATCAAGGTCGAAGTTGTGTAGCTGCATCAAGGTCGAAGCTGTGTAGCTGTGTCAAGGTCGAAGTTATGAAACTGAATCAAGTTCGAAGCTGTGAAGTTGCTAGGTCGAAGTTGCTGAAGCTACTAAATTGAAGTTGCAGAAATTGTTGTTCGGGTCAAAGTTCCTGGAAGGTCAAAGCTTGTTGTTGGAAGTTGTATAAGGAAAACTCATCAAAAAGAAAGGTTGACTTGGTCTTGGAGGGGTCTTGGTCAAGGGTCATAGGTCTTGGAATTAGTCAATTGAAGTTCTATAAGAAGAGGAGTTCTTACGGGTTTTCCTCTCAAGAGGAGAGGTTTTGGCCTTGGTTGATAGCATATGTCTTCTTGTCTTCTTGTCTCACTATTCTTTTATTGTTTGGTAGTTGTTTGATGATAAACAACACCAATTATAATCTAGTTAAAGAAGAAGCTAATCAATTTAAGTAAATATATATCATAAGCATTTATCAAAGTAAGAGAAATCACCTAATCTAGCTGCCCTAGGTTTCTCAACACTTTTCATGATTATTAGTTGAATTTATGAAGTGTGATTTCTTAATGAAGATAAACGAACTTAAATATATATTCACAAGTAATTACTGTAGTTTAGAAATAAAGTACTTGCATCAATTGTACTGAAAAATCAAAATGGTATCATAGCTTTGGTGAAGCAAGGAAGTTGAAGATCACATCTAAACCTATGCAAGGAAACGAGTTGATCTTTGTCTGCCAGCAAAGCTAAAGATTGAGGGCACAAGTTCACAAGAAGGCATACTAGGCTTGGTTTATCTCGTGCAAATTTTTTTGTGACGAAAGCTGAAGGACTTGTGTCAGAGGGAACAGTTGTGGTAGAAAGAATTGCCTTTGGGAGAAGTCATAGAGCCTCGTACTAGCTTCAGAGAGAGTAGATATTTGAGTTTGACATTATGGATTGTCATTGGCATTGTCAAGCTAGATAACTAATATGTTGAAAGGTTACAGCGGCAAAGAGTATAGCCAAAATTACCATAGTAGGATATGTCTCAGTGTGAGAGGGAGCACCTAGTCAGGATGATAGGGAAGCAACTGTGGTGATAGACCCAGTAAAAGGGTTAGTGTACCAACATGGTACAATTGGTCATGTCAAAGTCAGTGATGCTTTGATATTTGTCTCAAATAGTGAAGTACAACTGTAGATTCAGATTAAGCAGAGTGTTGAAGACAAAAAAAGTTCATCAGGATATTGATCCAGTGTAGGCTCTGTCATGACTATGAGCATGAAGCAGACATTTGTCGCACTCCGTATTGTAGTTGCCAAGCTGGATGGCAAGTTGTGAAGCAGTAGGTCTTTAGAAACTACTTGTAGCATTATTTGATTTGGTGCAGGTGACAACTTGATGATAGGTTGGGGCACCTTCAGATGTAGTACCGAGACATGGTACAAAAGAGAGTAATATGGCTCTAGTTCTACAATCCAATAGATTGATCCTTGGACGAAGTCTATATATTTTGAGGACAAACTTGAAATGATTAAGCATGTGTCTTTCAGCAAGAGGGAGTGATGAGAAAGTATATCAAGGACAAACATTCTCTTTGGATCAGGTTGACTAGGAAGAATGGTCCAGATTGTTGATATGATAACATTAGGGGACAAACATTCTACATTAGGAGAATGGTTCAGTAGGGGACATACATTCTACCTAACTCACTTGACACGGGGACATGGGACACACATGACACGAAAATTTTAGTGTTCGACACTGGCACGTTGACCTTGTTGTATCTTAAGAGACAATTCCTTGGCTGTGAAAAGGAATCAGTGCTTAAGACAATTTTTTAACAATGTGTCATAGAAGTAATTATATCAGGTGGTCTTTGTTCAATCCCTTTGGAAACTAATTCTTTAAAACTCTTAATAATCTGGTATAATGAAAGACTCTACAATGCCATTAACTGCTGATATCTGAATGGAAAAGAAGAACCGTAGAAGAAACTCAAAATGATATGCTGTAACACAGAATCTACCACTTTGAATTTCAGAATGAATTATGGATAGAGAGGAAACTCAAAATAATATGCTGTAAACACATAATCTATTACTTTTAAGTTCTAGAGAGAATTTGTGAAGGGAGAGGAGTTGGAGTGAAGGAGCGCAAATTAAGGTTATTTAACTATTACTCACAGATGTAATTAAGAGACCGACAACTACTTTACTTCACTTCATTCCAGGAAGAAGGGACACAAAATGGCACAGGAAAAACTAATTACCATCAACAGTTGTAGGAAACTTGATGCTTCTTTCATTAATTCCTCAGAAAAGTAAGTACCAAAGTTTTAGTCTTCCAGAGGTCCAAAACTCGGAACCCTTATTCTTTCTTTCTGTCTTGCTTAAATACATCAAAACAGTTCGTAACTGCTATAATTTCTTGAACTACTTTGACTACCTAAACTGTTAAACCTACTTATTACCTAAGTCACCTGATACGGGGATACAGGGATATCGGGATTCGAAGAATCGGATACGGGTACGGTGACCCCGGAATAGGATACTTCTGGGATACGTTACATTATATATTATTTTATTAAAAATATATATATATATATATATATATATATATATATATATATATATATATATATATATATATATTAAAAAAAAAATATATATATATATATTAATATATTGAAAATTAGATATTTTTTGCACAAATTCATACAAAATTCATTGATTCAAACATAGATATTAGATACTCATGAGTCATACATCATCATTGATACTATAATACAAATTACAATTATACATTGATACACCATACATGATACAATCGTCAAATTTACTCAGAAAGACAAGATTGAAGATAGTAAGATACTGTAGTTTTTTCATTAAGTTATCAGAATCAAAATGTGTTACATAAGAACACTGCCAATGGCAAATAGAAATAGAAAATACAAAATCAACTACAGTCTACAAGACTACAAGCCTGAAGCCTCAATGAGTCAGAGTCATCAATCCTCATAATCAGCATCACTGTCCAAATCCTGATCATCATGCTCACCATTGCTCTCCTCTACCTCTGATGCATCCTCCTCCTCTATCATCTCTGCATCTGCTGGTGTGGAGGATGACCCCTCTAATCCATCATCAAATCTGACAGGCTCTAGCACTGGCGCATTGAGATCCAAGTTGGCCAATGCCAACTCAACACTGCTGTCCAGACCCATATCATCGGGAAAGACATCCCACATCTTTGTCTTTCCCTTCAACCACTCCTCCCTCTGCCTGTAGATGAGACGAAGGTTGGTGTGCACATACACCATTGTCTCTGCCCTGGACTGCTCAAGCCTGCTCCTCTTCACACTATACAAATTCCCATATGTGCTCCAATTCCTCTCGCAGCAAGAGGATGAAGTCACCTGAGAGAGGAGCCTCATGGCTAACTGTTGTAAAGGAGGGCTTGCTGCCCCATGAGTTGCCCACCAAGAATGGGACTTCTTAGCCCCCCTGTCTCGAATCAAATCATAGCCTCCAAATCGTCCCCTGCCAGTGGAAAAATCTGCAAAGGCATCCTCCACCTCATCAAGGGATGCCCTATCCTGAAAAATCCTCCTCAATGCATCTTTCCTCCCCTGTGAGATTTCAACATCCATGTGAGGAGGGAATCTGCGGGAAGATCCACCATTCAGCCACTCATGGCTGTAGTATTTTGGGTTCAAGGAGTGAGCCAAACAATGTAAAGGTGTGCAATTCTTGTCCCATCTGCTGACAAGAATATCCTGTATGACGGTGAAGAAGGCCTCAGGTGATGTCTCATGCTCTGGGCACCGACTCTGTAAAATAATGGTCCTCACAGACTCAATCATGGAATCCCATCCCTCATAAACCTCTCCTAGGATGGGTTGGTCTGTATTCGCAAATTTGAGCAAGGAAATGATAGGCTCCATGATCTGAATAATTAGATCTACCTTCTCCCACCATATATCATCCAACACTATGTCCTTCACCTTCTCCAAAAAGACCAAAACTCTGAAATAACCATAGACCCAAGAGCGGTCTTGACCTCCCTCAACCTCTTCAACATGATGAATGAAGAGGCAAACCGTGTATCTGCAATCTTCAACAATGATAGATTGCTGTACTCCTTGTAGATAGTGAGGGCATTTGTATGGTTTGTTACAAAGTTGCGGATATGTCGTGCATCCTCAATAGTGGCTCCAATCCAAAGCACATCAGAAGCAATAGATTTCAGTGCCAAGTTCAATGAATGGACAATGCAAGGTGTCCAAAATACTTGTGGATATTTTGCTTCCACAATCATGCCAGCAGCCTTGCAAACAAGTGCATTATTTGTAATGATTTGCACACAACAATCCACACCTACACTTTCAATAACTTTGAGAAATAACTCACCCATATATTGTGCATCCTTGTACTCTCCAAGTGCATCCACTGCTTTCAAGAAAACTGCACCATTCGTGGATAACACCATGAAGTTAATGAGTGGGTGGCGTGCTGGATCTGTCCATCCATCAGAAACAATGCTAACCCCAGATGTTGGCCATGCTGATTTAATAAGCTCAAGCATTTTGTCCACCTCTTTCTTTGCCTTTGTCAACAATGTGGTTCTGAGCTTCTCTGACCCAGGAGGCACATACCCTGATGGAGCCCCATGACAAAGAGCTTGACACATCTCAATAAATAGAGGTGACCGTGCAACATTAAAGGATATGAAGTTCTGATAGAAAAAAAATGCAATGGTGAGGTCAAGCTCTTCCCTTTTCTCTTTTTGGAAAATCTTGTTCATTGGACCAACTGCAGTTGCCTTTCTCTTTGCTAATTCTCCCTTGCTAGAAGTCTCAAAAGGGAACTTGCTGCTGCTTTTCCTCAAGAATGGAAGGGGGTCATCAGTCTTGGATTTTTTTGATTTTGCTGCCACATTTGCCTCACCAATACTCTGCTCTTTCTCCAATTTCTTCCTATCTAGCGATTCAATTGCTGTACAACATTTAACGCCACAACTTGGAATACCCAACAAATGAGCTTTCACACGGAAATATGTGCCATTGAAATGGCCATTGCAAAAATTGCATTTCCATGAACAATTTCCTCCTCCCTTTTTTGCTGCCCCTTCCTCTCTTGTCACATATTTCCACAATGGGTATTTGGGGTCAACAATTTGTTTTCCCTGCACATTTGAAGCTACTGTTGCAGCCCCACTTCCAATGGATGGAATACTTGCAGACCTTGATGAAAGAGGGACAGGAGGGGCATCTCCAATGGAGACATTCTTCCCCTTTCTTTGCCTCTGTCTTGCTACCTTTGATTGAGCCATGAATACTGTAAAAAATAAACAAAAACAACTAAATATATAAAACATATGCACATGCAAACACTAACAACAAACTAAATGCAAAATATAGAGGGACAATGCACTTACCGGATGCTCGAATCTCTTCGAAAGAACTCCCTTTCTCTTTGCTCACACTTGCTCCTTGCTCACACTAGCTCTCCTTCTCACTTCACAAATGAAATGGATGACAAAATAAAGAGGAAAAACCGCACTTTATAAAAAAAATAGCGCGATTTTGCTTGCCGCGGGCTCGGCCGTACCCGGGTGTACGAGATACGGCGTATCCGACGGGGTACGGTTGGGATACGCCGTATCCCTTTTCGGATATGCCGTATCCCGACCGTACCCCGTATGGATACGTCGTATCCTTTGAATTGGGGCCGAATCCGGTACGGGTAGGTGTCCGATACGGGGATTCGGGGATTCGAGGGCATTTTAGGAGTATCCGGTGACTTAGCTTATTACATTGCAATTAAGGACATCACTATAGCTTCGATCTTAACAAACAAAGAAAACAAATTAAACTTGAAATATTATTCTTTTTGTTGATACGTCTCCTTGAAGTGTTGATGTGTCTTCCTGACAGATCAGACATCCTTGCCCTGCATTTCTTCTGGAGTTCAATATTTGTCTTTTCTGCTTGCTGTCATGTCTTTTATGTTTCTGATGTGGTATTCGAACAGTTTTGCAATGATGCCTCTTTGCCCAACTTGACCTAGCTGTTGCATTTCCAACAGTGCCACTATACTCTCCTTTTGCCTGACTCTGCCTCTTCCGCTCGTGCTCGCGGCGTTCTGTCTTCTCTTCTCCTTTGCTCTGCGTCGGATCACTTACCCGAGTCCACCACTGCTATGTTCAAGCCCTCGTTTATTACGAGGCGCAACGCATACGACACTGTTTTGCACGTGGTCAGGTGTTTTCTTACCCAAGTCTGTGTTGCGTTCAGACTTTCCCTTGTAATTGCCATAAGACTGGACTCTCAAAGATATTCCATTACCTTTGAAAACTGTATCGCATCTGCTTCTCCGTCGCATCTCATCATTCCAACGTTCTATGTTATAATTCGCTTTTGCCCTCCGATGCGACTTTTACAAAGGAAAAACCCCTTTACCCGGACTTAAAAACCTTTAGACTTTAGCGATATAACTTCCATCGCGTCCGCTTCATTATCGCACTTTGCACTTCGGCGATTCAACCTTGTTCCTTAGCGCCTTTCCTCTTGAACTTGCGACGTGCGATGTGCGATAACGATAGGGGTGACGTGGCAAGTGGAGGTGGGGCTGATCGCAAATCGCAATCGGCGATACGAAACTTTACTGCACTTCGCATTTGGGCCTTTATAACATGTTCCTTAATGCCTTTCCTCCTAAGCTTGCGATGTACGATTTGCGAGAGGGTCCCACGGCCGGACTTTAAATACTTTAGATCGAGCTCCGAATTATATCGCATCTGGCCCTCGTATTGCATTGCGCATTTCAATGATTCAACCTTGTTCTATTCCTCCTGAGATTTGCGATTGCGACTTGTGATATGCGGGTGGGCTTTCCACATGCGATTGCGCTTAAGCCTTTGAACACTGTTCTGCACGTATATTTGCACGACTCGACCTTGACCTGTGTACAATGTTCTGAACGCATCAATCGACCCAATTCTTGAACTGTTCTGCACGTAAATAAGCCTGACTCAACCCGCCTTCACATCTCCGTGCATAATGTTAATACATCAACATATAAATCAAAAATTCTTTTTCGATATACAAAATTTTTACATTTCTAACATATATGCTTTTTTGGTGTTTTGAGAAATATTTCGAAAGTAAATGCAAATGAGCCACAACATCTGGCTCCACCTGGGGATAGTGCTTTTTTTCATGAAAGCGCTAAGAACCGCAGATTAGTGCCTTATCCATTGGGCATGGAGTCAAATATTGCTTGGTGACATATGAACAATGAGCAATCCGGTATTTACAATGGTGGAATGCTAACTTTCAATGCTCAAAATAATGCTTCAAATACTACCCATTCACAGGCAGCTGCAAAGATTCTCCATCTAAATCTTCTAGGATGAAAGTATTGTTTGATCTGGCTTCAGAAATTCTGTACGGACCATACAGAGAGGGTCAAACTTACCATGCTTTCCTTTATCCTCCTTTCTGGTATCCCATCTTAATACTAAATCTCTTGCTTGGAAGGGGATTTCTTTTGCTTTTTTGTCAAATATGGACTTCATCTTTGCCTGATAAGAAATCAAGTTATCTCTAACTTTGTTTCTGTTTTCAATTGATTCAATCACTTTGTTCAATCTTCTCACTAGAGCATCAGGTTCTTCTTGAGCTTCTTGAAAGAAAGAAATCACTGGCTTAGCCAACTGAGTAGGAAATAGTGCCCGAGTTCCATAAACCAATTCTTAGGGTGACTTGCCAGTAGACCTCCTGGTGGTTACTCGGACTGCCCAAAGAACAAACTTCAACTTTGAATCCCAGTCTTTCTGATTTTCAGTGATTGTCTTCTTCAAAATCCTAACCAGGGTCTTGTTTGAAGATTCTGCCAACCCATTCCCTTGTGGATGATATGCTATGGAATGTGACAAGATTACATTATATGTTTGGCAGAAATTAATGAATCGAGCAAAATTAAATACTTGAGCATTATCAGTTACAATCTTGACTGGACAGCCAAACCTGCTGAAGATGTTCTCCTCCAGAAACTTCATCACCACTTGGTCATTTGCTTTTTTGGTGGGGATTGCTTCAACCCACTTTGTGAAGAAATTAGTGACAGTTAGAATCCATTTGAACTGCCCACTTGATGGTGCATTGATCTCTCCAATAAAATCTAGGCCCCATTGCGTGAAGGGCTCTTTTATGAATACAAGGATAAGATATAATGGAGCAAGTCTTTTCTTCCCAGCAAACAACTGACATTTCTGACAACTTCTGACCAATCTATGTACATCTGCAAACATGGTGGGCTAATAGAAACTTGACTTGAGGATTTTATGGGTTGTGACCTTCCAACTATAATGTCCTCCACGTAGACTTTCATGATATTCCTTGATAACCTCAATGGATTCACCTTCAGTTAAACACAACAACAAAATACTAGCAGGATCTTTCCAGTACAACTTTGCTTCTACTATGACATATGGCTGAGATTTAAGCTTAAGAGCTCTGTATTTGGTTCTATTCAGTGAAGATGGGCAAGAAAAGAAACACATGTAATGAACAACATCTTTATACCAATCTGAACACACAAATTTCTATTGAATACCTGTTTTGGGCTTATTCTGACCTTCTTCGTTGTTAGCTCCATACATTGGTGCTAAGAGGTTAATTCCCAATGCTTGAAAATTTGTTTCTGTTAGCAACTTTTCTAAATCCTTCGCTTCGATTAACTTGGTGGGTTTAATGTCCAAATCATACTCCTGGATTTTAGCTATCCATTTTCCTCTCTTTCCTTCAACATGACTTTGAACCATCACGTCCTTGACAACAAAATTAGGTACATAAGCGGTTATTTGGGATTGTATCACATAAATCCTGAAGGCTCTGAGTGCTTTGACCAATGCATATACTTGCTTCTCCAAAATGTTATATTTGAGCTCAACATCTCTGAGAACTTTGCTGAAGAATGCCACTGGCTGTTCCTTACTATCCTCATTTTTTTGCAATAACACAGTAGCAATAGTAGTGGGGGAAGCAAATGAAAATATTTGAAATACCTTTTGATAATCAGGACTTATTGAAATAGGAGCTTCCTAGAGTGCTTTTATTTTGGCAAATGCTTCTCTTGTTTCTTTATCCCACCTTACTTCTGCGTTTTCAACATGTTAGTTATAATTCTCACAATCTCAACATAATTTGGTACAGATCTTCTAAGAAAGTTTATTTTTCCCAAAAATCTCTGAATATCTTTCTTGCTTCTGGGTAAAGGAATGGTCTAAATTGCCTCCACCCTTGCTGGATCAATCTTTACCCCTTGTTTTGAAACTATGTGACCCAATAACTTACCTTCCTTCAAGGCAAAGAAGGATTTTTTTGGGATTTAGTGACAGACCATACTTCCTGCACTTTTCGAAAGTTCTTTGCAGATGATTTAGGTGTTCATCATCTGATCCTGAAAAAATAGTTACATCATCCAAATAAGCTCTATGTCCATGGCCCTTTGAAAAGTTGCACCTGCATTCATAAGGCCAAATGGCATCCTTGCATACATGAAGGTGCCCCGGGGGGTTGTGAAAGCTGTCTTTTTTTTATCTTCCTGATCCACTGCCACTTGATTATATCCAGAGAATCCATCAAGCATAGACATCCTGTAAACTCCTGTCACCTTCTGTAAGACATAATCCATTTTAGGCAAAGGATAATTATCCTTTAGAGATGCTCTGTTCAAATTCTCGAAGTCCACACACAATCTTATCTCTCCATTTTTCTTCCTTGCAGGAACCAGATTAGAAACCCAATTCGATTATCTGATAGGGACTATGATTTTTGCTTGCAACAATTTCTTCACTTATTTTTCAATTGGAGCCAACAATAATGGATTAATCTGTCTGAGCTTTTGTCTGTGTGGTTTGATTCCTTCTTTCAATGGGATCTTATGTTGTATTATGTTTTTATCATACGTTTTCAAGTCTTCATATGACCAAGCAAACACACCCATATACTTTTTAAAGAGATCAATATATCTTTCTTTATAATTTTTGGGAAGACCTTTGAATAATCTCACCATTTTTGGCTCCTGCTGAGTTCCCAAATTACAATCTTCCATCTCTTCCTCTTGATGTATTTTCTTTGAATCAACAACAACATCATTTGAATCAAACAGTCTCTCAAGAGGAACCAAACCTTTAGGGAGTACATTATCTTTCAACTGAATAATCTTCTGATCACCTATTGAATTTTTGAAACGTCTTACCTCTGTTTTTTGCTCTGTTTGTTCTTCTTCTTGATCTATCTTAGCATCTTCAAAGTTTCCAATCATTGTCAATAAATGATTTATCTGCTCATCGTCTTCAAACACCTGCCAATGTTTCACATTATCGGGAATAAAGGGTCTATGTCTAATTTCAATCTCATACCTTAACCTTGGATTCACAGGTGGCTTGAAGGTGCTAGCGACAACTGCTAAAGAATCTGCCAATCTATTCTCCTCCCTCGGAATAAACTGAAGATTGAAGGCTTCAAAATAGTTCTCTATCAGATCCCAAACTTATTCCTATATGATCTTAATCTCGGATGCTTGGTTTGACAATTATTTTTAATCTGTCTTATTATCAATTCAGAGTCACCAAAAATTGAAATACATTGAACTCCCATCTGTTTAGCAACTTGAAGGCTAATGATCAAGGCCTCATACTCAGCTGCATTGTTTGTTGAATCAAACTCTAACTTGAAAGAAAAAGGCATGAGGTTACCTTCTGGCGATATCAACAAGAATCCAGCTCCTACGCCTTCCTTGGAGTAGGCATCATCAAAGTAGCATTTCCAAATCTTTTTTGAGTGCAGCGAATTATTTTCAATTGCTGAAGAGAGCTGCTTCCCTGTGTCTTCAGCGAATTCTGCATCTTCGTGCAGCATGAAACATGAAAGATTTTCTGTTTCTCGACTATAAATAGGGGAATTTCCTGCATCTTTCTTGGTAGTGGTCTTCACGAACCTTGTTTCCCTGTACAATCTCCCGTCTTCCCCATTGAAAACAGGAATGATAGCATAAGTGAAATCTAATTTTAGAACACCTCCCAACTTTGCTCCCCAAGATCTTGACAGGAGCATTCCAAACCTGGTTGGAATGTCTGTAACAACTACATCCATGACTATACTCTTTGTTGGAATTTGTGCCAAAGAAACTACTACATTTTTAATTAACCCAACACATTTCACCCTTTTGGAATCAAATGAATACAGATCCCTGTAAGGTTTGGTAATCTGCAAGCTAAGTTCCTTCATAACAGACAATGGCATGAGATTATGGGATGCACCTGAGTCCAACATACAATTATGGAGAGTAAAATCATGAAGCAACAGAGAAATATAGAATGGTGGAACATAAGGGTCTAGAACCAAAGGTGACCACTGGCTTTTCTTCTTGTAAGTTCACAATGTCACTTATATCTTCAATTTGTGTGAGATTAATAAATTTTGAAATTTCTTTCTTGGAGAACTAGTATTTTAGCTAATTCTAGAAGAGGTACTTCAATTTTTACCTTCTCCAACTCTTTTGTCAAACTGAAATCATGAGTTTGTTTAACATTCTTTTCAGGTTCTTCTTCACTCTTTCTAGAATTTGCCGCTTGTTTGGGTACAGGAACAACTCTCTACAAAATATTAGTATCAACTGATTTGCTCTGTGAAGGTTCACCCTGCTGCACATCCGTTCTATTAACTAAATTTACAGGTTGCTTCCCATTACTGACTTGTTTTACAGGGTCCTTTTGTTGTTGAGTCGCCATTGGAGGAGGAATAGAATCTTGTTGTTCACCTTCATTATCCTGCACTCTTGATCTCTTTCTAGACCTTAAATCATACTTTTTATGTAACTCAGCTTGCATGAAATCTGTGAATTGCCTATAGTATTCATCCACTTCATCTTGATCAAAAGATACTTCAACTTTAGCATATTCTCCATTACAATCTTCCTCTTCATCCTTTCTATTGTGTACATAACAGATATTTGATCTTCAGCTTCCTTTTGGTCATCTTCTGCTGACTCTCCGAGTGCTGCTTCTATATACAATGGTGCTTGAACCCGGTCTTGATCTTTTCTTTCCCTTTGCAAAATTTGCCGGGGTTGTCTTCTGAAGTGAGGGTTAAATCCTCCTCGGTTTTGTTGTACTTGTCTTTGGGAGTTTTTGCTTTCCAATTCCATCTTAACTAGATTATTTGACAAGTTTTTTTATCACCTTTGTCAAATCTTCAATTCTTTGATCTTGTGATGATTCTTCTTTTGCTTTCCCCTTCTCTTGGACTGACTGTTTCCCTTTTGCCTTCCCCGCTCCTATCATATTAGCTTCAATTTCCAAAGCATCTGTCTGTATCTGCTCTAGAGTAGGGGATCTTCTTTCTCTAAGTGTGAAACTATAATCTGCTTCAAAAGCCCCAACAAAAACTACCTTCGCTCCAATAGGAGGGGGCTTCATTTCTACAGGCAAACTGTTATACAATTTATTGAACCTGTTGGACACCTAATCCTCTATGGGTAGGTGTAGAGGACGAATGGACATAGGAAGTCCAAGAGACCCTAGAATATGGAATCCAAGGGTCACTCCATGTATGATAAATATGTATCATTGTGAGTAATAGTGCATCAAAATTTTATCCTTTTCATGTGTCTTGTGTATTTGCTGTGCTCACCATTGAGTTTAACATGGTATCGGAGCTGGAGATCTATTGCATGTTCATGTGAATGAGCCACTTATTTTTCCAGCCCCTATTTTTTAGCAAATTTTTGCAGTGACTCCTATTTTCCTCTGCGCACATAGTAGCTGTCCCTTGGGATTCCTCTCCTCCCTTGGCGCAGGTTGAACAATCTGCCTATGTCCACGCGCTGCCTCTCTTCAACATAGTGTTGCAACTTTGTCAGTCTCAGCCTGCAAACATAAATGAGTTTTTCTAGCATATTCTCTACAAGATTTTGTGCATTCAAATCCCTTGGAGGTACATTGAACGTCCATTGAAGAGAAGTTTATCCATGCGTAATTCCTGTTCTGGAAAATTGTGGTGCGACTGAGACCGAACTTTGAATGATGCACTGCTCGTGAGTATCTTAGTTCTTTGACTGTGCATATGATTTTATTGATCAGTATGGTGCGTAGGGTGCTACATTCCATGTGAAGGCGTTCTATTGTTATTCGTTGTGATGGCCATTGAAGTGAAAAACGTGAATGTTTTGTGTTTTCCCATGGCTATTGTGTTATCACACCATACTCCTCCCTCCAGTTCATATTGCTGAACCCTCCTACCACAAGGTCGAATGTTCAGTGGTAATACCTCTCGGCGCCTGGTTCCCTTTGTGCCAACCACGATATCGTGACTCATATTTAAACCACCCTTTGCGACTCCATTTTCTGCGTGGTATTATCGGCATCGTGACACCACCTGCACACACTCGGCTCCTTCGCCCTCTCCTCACACTGGTCACCTCCCTCTCTGCGCACTCCATTAACACAGTTGCTTCCGTGCACCCTCGGCCCTCCATATGCACTCTGTGTTTGTTACAGTGGCTTCTCCTCATAAACCGTGGCCTCGTCTCCTCTATGCCATAACGGTACGACCTCTCCCGTGGGTTAAATGTGAGCGGTGGCTTGGCCTGCTGCCTCCCCTCATAGCCGAAACACGTAGAACCACAATTTTTGGCATTCTAGTCATATTTTGAAGAGAGCATCTAGCTTGCCTGTGTGTAAAGTACTTTGATATATTTCTTTAATATAATTTCGCTTCTGATTATGGACTGCATGATGAAGAGAAGTGCTGAGAACAACTGATGACAAATATTTATTGTTGTGAAACCAGCTCCGAAAATAGAAGAAAAGAGATATCAACGCCTTAGAAATAAGCCAGTTCGAGGGGGCAACCTCCAATACATTACATGAATGAACAATTATTGGATGATACAAATTTCAAAACCTCCTTTCTATATATAGGAGTCCATGGGGCCACAATGTAATCCTAGCCGACCTAACAATAATAATTTAAGGGCACAATAATAACAATGTGGAGGATATCCATAAAGTGCCATAAATGGGGTCATTTTTGCTGCAGTATGGAAGGAAGTGTTATACCACCATTCAGTGAGAGGTAACCACTTGACCCATTGTGTTTGTTTATCAAATACAAAACAACAAAGATATCCTTCCAAACATTTATTTACTATCTCAGTTTGACCATCAGATTGAGGATGATAAGATGAGCTATGAGCTAATTGAGTACCCAAACAAGAAAATAACTTCGTTCAAAAATTTCCAGTAAAAATGGGATCTCTGTCGCTCACAATAACCCTTGGGTTTCCATGTAGCTTTTGAATTGTGTCCATAAATGTGGTAGCAACTGTACGTGTTTTAAATGGATGAGATAATGCACAAAAGTGTGCATACTTGGTAAGTCTATCAACTACCACCATGATGACACTCTTTCCTTCGGACTTAGGTAAACCTGTGATAAAATCCATTGAAATCTCCTCTCAACATTGACTTGGAATGGATAAAGGTTGTAGAAGACCCGAGGTCTTAATTGTCTCAACTTTATTTTGCTAGCAAACCAAACATTCTGCCACAAATTTTTGAATATCAGATTCAAGGCCATTCCAAAAAAATTCTTTCTTCACCCTGTGGTAAGTTTTTAAAAATCTTGAGTGTCCTCCTAAAGGAGAAGTATGCAATTCCAAAAGAATCTTTTGTTTTAGTTGGGAATTCTTACAAAGATATAAGCGATCTTTGTACCATAAGGAATCATTTTTCCAACTAAATGTATCAGATGTACTAGGATTTTGTTGCAACTTTTGAATGAGTGTCCACACTTCTTCGTCCTTCTTCCATTCATCCCTTGCTTTGGTTATCCAATCTGGTTGGATAATAGATATGGCACAAAGCAATGCTTCCACCTCTTCATTCTTTCTTGAGAGTGCATCTGCAACAACATTTAGCTTCCCTTTTTTGTAGATTATTTCAAAGTCATAACCCAACATCTTGTGACCCATTTTTGCTGCTCTTCTGAAGATAGTCTTTGTTCCAAAAAGTGTTTAAGACTATCATGATTAGTTTTTACCTTGAAGTGTCTTCCCATTAGGTAAGTTCACCATTTCTTTAGTGCATACAGTACTGCTAACATTTCCTTATCGTAAATAGCTTTCTGTAAATACTTTCCTTTGATTGGACGACTTTCAAAAGCAATGGGTCTTCCTTCTTGCATTAAAACAACACCAATTCCATTTCTTGAGGCATCACATTCCACAATAAAGGTTTTTGTGGAATCTGGCGTAGCTAAGATCGGTGCTATGCACATTGCTTCTTTAAGATGTTCAAAGGCCTTAGTTGCTTCATGAGTCCATGAAAATGCATCTTTCTTCAATAATGTTGTTAGAGATGTTGCGATTCTCCCATAATTCCTAACAAACTTGCGATAATACCTTGTTAACCCGAGAAATCCTCGCAACTGCTTTATGGTTGTGGGGAATTTCCATTCCTTAATGGCTTTAATTTTGTTAGGGTCTACCTTAACACCCTCATGAGATACAATATGACCCAGATATTCCACCTCTTGTACTCCAAAGAAACATTTGGATGTTTTTGCATATAATTTTTTCTCTTGCAATAGTTTGAGCACCCTGTCAACATATTGAACATGATCCTTCCAAGACCTGTTGTAGATTAGTATATCCTCAAAAAATACTAGCACAAATTTTCTAAGGAAGGGTTTGAAAATGGAATTTATCAACCCTTGAAATGTAGAAGGTGCATTGGTAAGGCCAAAAGGCATGACCAAAAATTCATAATGACCCTCATGAGTTCGAAATGCTGTTTTCGGAATATCTTCAGTCTTCATTCTAATTTGATGATATCCTGAACGAAGATCCAACTTGGTAAAATAAATTGCTCCATGTAATTCATCCAATAATTCATGGTGAGCTCCCTATAATCCGGACACATCCGCCATGATCCATCCTTCTTGTGTACCAATACTACAGGAGTAGAGAAAGAACTTTGACTAGGTTGAATTATACCAGCCTCTAACATTTCTGCAATCATACATTCAATTTTGCTCTTTTGGACATAAGGATATCTATAAGGCCTGATGTTTGGAGGAACACTTCCTGGAATCAAATGAATAGCATGATCATTATCACGAATAGGTGGGAGTCCTTTGGGAGTTTCAAACACCTTGGAATGATTGTCCAAGACTTTTTGGAGATCTGAAGAAATAGATGATTTTGATGTTGGAACTTCTAGTGAGCATAATTGTGCAATAACGCCTCGTTGTTCTTTCTTTAGAAGCTTTGTCATGACATTAGAGCTTATTATCTTTCCCGGCTTCCCTACAATACCTTGTAATTCGACTTCCTTTCCTTCTGACAAAAATTTCAAGAAAAGTTCTTGAAAATTAAAAGCTACCGTCCCCAAAGATTGTAACCATTGTACTCCTAGTACAACATCAACACCTCCCATAGGAATGGAAAGCATTGGACTAGTCAATACATATTCCCCCATAGTTAGCTTGATATTATGGCATTTTCCAGAGCAATTTATAGTTCCTCCATTTGCAACCATCACTTGACATTCTGGTGTTGGGTATAGGAAACAATTTAATTCCTTGGCTATGAATAAAATTATGGGTGCTACCTGAATCAATCAACACTATTACCTTTTTCTTCTTGATATGTCCTTCTGTCTTGAGAGTTTGAGGAGTGGTAATTCCTGCCAATGCATTACACGATATGGGCGGATTCATTTCTTCCTCTTCTAGGGTTGGTTCCTGGTGTATATCCTCTTCTTGTTCATTTTCTTCTTCCTCTTCACAATCTATGTAAAATAATTTCTTCTCAGCACACTTATGACCTTTAGTGTATTTGCTATCACAACTGTAGCAAAGCCCTTTCGCTCTTTTTTCTTCCAATTGTTGTGGTGTCAACCTTGTAGGTTGTGCAAATCTAGGAGTAGCAACACTTCCCTCTTTATAGAAGTGAGTGGTAGGCTTCCTTGTCGCCATAATTTTACATTCAATTTTTCTGGCCAACCTGAATGCCTTGTCTAATGAATCAGGTTCCAAAACGCGAACTTCATGTTGGATGTTATCCTTTAAAATACCTATGAAGAGATCAATCCTGTGTTCCTCTGAAATATCAATTACTCTTATATTAAATTTTTGGAAGTCCTCAATGTGCTCCCCCACTGAACCCTTTTGTTTGAGATTTATCAATTGGCTAAAGAAGGTATTGCTCTTTGTATCCTCATAATGTGCTATCATTTCCTCCGTAAAAATTGACCAAGTGACAATTTTTTTACGGGAACAAAGCCATCGATACCATACAAATGTATTTTGTTCTAAATGTAAAGTTGCAATGCGTACTTTTTGTGTGTTTTGCACATTATTGAGATCAAAATATTGCTTCATATGTAGTATCCATGTTACAGGATCCTTTCCATCAAACTTTCTCATATCCATTTTTGAAATATGGTGGTTCTTCCCTCCAACATTAGAGTTTAAAAAATCACGATTAACATTTATTTTGTTCTCATCATGAGTTTCCTCTGCTATCTTTTCACCATTAGGAAAAATTTCTTGTATCAACTTTGCTAAACCTTCTATGTCTACTTTTTGATCATTCTTCATGTTTTCCATGTTGTCTTTTATTTTTTCATCGATCTTAGCTTCCATGTCATCCATCTTAGCTTCCATGCCCACTTCTATGCTATTCATCTTAGCTTCCAAACCATTCATCTTAGCTTCCACGCCTTTTTTCAAACCATCCATCTTAGTTTCCACGCCTTTCTTCAAAACTTCCATTTCATTTTTTGTTGTTCTTTGCGAGAGCGAAATTTGTTGCACTTGCTCTTGTAATTTTGAAATGTCATGTTTCCATCTTCGTTTTCATGAGTCATAGTAGAGCCTTCTAAAGGCTTAATGGGTGTTGAATTCTTTTTAGGGGCCATTTTAGAATCCAATACTGATATCTATTCTACAATATGCTCTTGGAATCAATTCAACTTGATTCTTCAAACAAGACTTATGCAATTTGGAAAAAAAAATACACACATTTTACTTGCTTTTGAGAAGTTCGATATTGAAATTGAATTATCTATATAATTGCGGATCCTCAATATCTGAAATTCAGCCCTGTAGTAGCCCTCTGAAGCTTCTTTCAAATGCCACAGGTTTGATCTGATTTGGATTCTTCAAGACAAAGTTAGGTCTAATCTCCCACAATGACCCAATTATGGACTGGTTTAGTAGAGCGAACTTGTACGACTTGCCACGTGTCACTGTTTCCTCCTTTGGCTTTGAAATTGATAGACAACAAACTACAGTCTGTGTACTTGCGGCCACTTTTTACAGCATTCCAATCCGATGCTCAGAGAGAGAGCTATGAATATTTTTCCAGGATCACCTCTTTGAGATGAAATTCAGAAGCCTGAAAAATACCTAACTTCCACAGATCTTAACTCCAAAAATATTGCGAACCAAGATCTGAAATTTTACGATGATGTTCCTCGGGATTTTGGCTTCGCACTCTAAAAATTTCAGCTTCTGAACCTTCGTAGAAAAAAAGTTATAGCGAAAATACCACGATGACCTGTTTAGGTTAAATTCAAGAGCCTGCAAAATGACCTAAATTCCACAGGTTATATCTCCGAAAATATTGTGAACCAAGCTCTGAAATTTTGCGATGATGTTCCTCAGGATTTTGGCTTCGCACACTAAAAATTTCAGCTTCTGAACCTTCATAAAAAAAAAAGTTATAGCGAAAATGCCACGATGACCTGTTTGGAGCAGTGAAACCCTAGAATCCAAAGCTCTAATACCAAATGTTGTGAAACCAGCTCCGAAAATAAAAGAAAAGAGATAGCAACGCCTTAGAAATAAGCCACTTCGAGTGGGCAACCTCCAATATATTACATGAATGAACAATTATTGGATGATACAAATTACAAAACCTCCTTTCTATATATAGGAGTCCATGGGGCCACAATGTAATCCTAGTGGGGCCACAATGTAATCCTAGCCGACCTAACAATAATAATTTAAGGGCACAATAATAACAATATGGGGGTTACAGGGGTACAATAATAAAAATAAGGGGGTTACACTAACAACAAAAAGGGACTATACTAGTAATATAGGGACCTAACATTTATGATGACAATGCACGAGTAATTGTGTGAGTAATGATTCGTAGTGTACCAATCTATGCTAGTTGAATTGAACTGTGACTTCATTTGTTCGATCAAAATGAGATTGATTTGGTGTGAGTCTCTTCGTATTCCAACACATATCGTTTCTTCATATTCCAGCACGCATACCTTCGACATCAACTCTCCCCAGATGTATAAACGATGAAGTGTCATTTGTTGTTTGTGTGGAGAGCGTAGGATGCAGTGGAACAATCAAGAAACCTGGTTGCTTTTGTCATAAGAATCATATGTTCATTGAACGTATATATTGAATGAGTCGAAGCTATGTTAAAGAAATGAGTTGGGTATTCGGAATCGACATGGATTCATTGATATGGTTGCATTCATTATTTCTTTGCAGACCAATCCCTTTTTTCCTGTAGTGGCTGAATAACAGAGATTCCAGTTTGCGTGGAAAGGCCAAGAATCCTACAGGCCGAAATTCTTATTTCCAAAGATCAAGACTTCAAAGACTATCATTTCTGAGATCGAAATTTTTGGTGGCCGACATATTTCACAAAGGAATGCATGTTTGTTTGGTGGGTTGTGCAAATATCATTGCTGGGAATCGATATTGGCGCTGTGGGGCAGTGATCCCTCGCTGGTTGGGGCCACTGGCCTTATTTATGTTTGCTGGATTTATTTTGACGAGAGACTGAACCATTGTTTGCGCAAGATAGAGTTTTCTTCCTCCTCATCGATTGCGTGTGTGTCTCCTGTAGCAAAGACACGAGCTTCAGAGTGGGACGCTTTCATTTGGGTGGTTGTTCAATCGCTCTTATCTGCTCACCATATATTCATATTTCAAGTCGAGAAAAAAACTGTTTATGTTGGTGCTATTTCTATATTTCCATAGACAGTCGATTTGCTGACTTCCTTCCACATAGACCAATGATTGCCTAGAATCAGACAAGGATTTGTGGTGACTCTACTTAATCTACGGATACCGACATGTCTGTGCATTATTGAAACAAATGGTGTGTTTCTGTTGACACATTCACACCTAATTGCTCGAAGCTCTGGATTGTATATGATGTGGTCAGAGAAATTGGATTGATGTTATATGCCATAATTCTTTCTACTTATATGTATATCTAACCAATTTATTGCAGAAATTTATGTAGCAACATTCTAAAAATTGTAAGTTGCAGCTATAGTCCAACAGGTTTTTTTGCAATTTATAGCCTAAGATATTAATTGTACGGTTGAAGAAAATGGCTAGAATTACTGAAGTATTAGAGCTCATGAAAACTCTGATATATTCTATTGATCATGATACAGTCAAAATCAACAAGAACACTCTTTGTGAGATTAAAACCTGTTTGCAGAATACACAAGAGAAAATAATTTTTTTGGAGCTTGAATCTCAGCTATAGCAAGAGGAATTACAGAAGCGGAGTAATCATTCTGAACTTGTTTTTGTTCAGAACACTGAGACAGACTCCCATCAGCAGCAAGAATATAAAGTTGAGTTTGGTCCACATTCAGTACCCATTTCAGGAGCAGATGTGCAGAAAGATGCGGAAATGCAGCATGCACCTCCCAAGCCCATCATCAGACCTTGGGAAGAGCTTGTCCACAACAAGCACAGAACAGGTCTTGGACATGAAAAGGAGTTGTCCTTTCATATACCGGACTACTCCAAGCCCATCAAATTTCATAGTGCCAGATTCCTTTATGACAATTCACATTCAGCTGTTCCAGATCTTGCTCCTCTTCCAAAGCAGCAACAACAAATTGTAAAATGCCAACACTGTGATCGAGTTGGCCATATGAAAGATCACTGTTTTGATCTTCACCCATGCAAGCACTGTGGTCGTCAAACCCATTCTTCACACAGATGCTTCAGAAACAAGCCTCCTGCAAGAACAAAGACTCATCTTGGATGGATCGCTTCTTGGCAATGGGCATCAACAGCTAAGAAGATGTTTAAGTCACATGTTAGAACTTGTTCTAGAATATTGAACAAACTTGCAGTTGAGTTTTCACCATCATCTCACCTTGTACCTGACAGGGGGAAAAATGGTGGTCATCTACAAGCTTTGAAGCCACATCAAGCGAGCCTGAGCCACAATCTCTCATTCCAGATTCAGAGTTGTAGCCAGAGACACAACACTTCAAGCGAGCCTGAGCCACAACTTGTCATTCCAGATTCAGAGTTGTAGCCAGAGACACGAATGCCCATGAGCATTCCTTTGGTTGGTGGAAAACCTTAAACCATTAATGCAAGGTTGATATTCTTCCTCTTCAAAGAATTCAGAGCACTTCCTCTAGCAGAAGACTTCAGCTTCTTGCCAACTTTGGTAGAGTTTCGAGAAATGCATTAAGCATTCCAGTGTTGGTGGTCATCCTTAAACCATCACAGGTTGTAGACCTCCCTTCTTCTAGGTTGAAGGTCTCCCTCTTCAAATATGAGGGACACTTCCTTTAGCAGAAGGCCTCAGCTTCTTGCTAGATTTGGAAGAGTCCTGGGAACTAAACTAAGCGTTCCAGTGTTGGTGGTCATCTTTAAACCACCTCTTTATGCCAACATTTTAGAGAGCTGATTCAGCCTAAGTGCTGCCATGCATACTTTGAAGATTTGTATTACAACTCTCTTTTTGGACTCACACATACCCCTTCGGATTAAGGGGGGGAATGTTGGACACCTAATCCTCTATGGGTAGGTGTAGAGGACGAACAGACATAGGAAGTCCAAGAGACCCTGGAATATGGAATCCAAGGGTCGCTCCATGTATGATAAATATGTATCATTGTGAGTAATAGTGCATCAGAAGTTTATCTTTCTCATGTGTCTTGTGTATTTACTGTGCTCACCATTGTTGAGTTTAACAGAACCTTTTGATAAAATTTGATATATTCTCATCTGGTTTTCTTTTAATTGCATTGAATTCTGTTAGTGAATATCCATGATCCCTTTTTTCACCCCATCTCTAAGTGAATTGATTTTCCAGTTCTTCCCATGTATTAATAGATTCATTTGTAAATCCCTTAAAACCACTTTCTAGCCTCTCTATCCAGAGACTGAACAAAAGGCCTCATTACAACATCAAGATGTTCTACATTCAGATTTTTAGCAAAATTACAAAACACAGGTAAGTGTTTTTCTGCAATTATTTCATTTTCTCCAGTAAAACGTGGGAGTAATTTAAGATACTCTTGAGGCATCGCATTCATTGGTTATGGAAGGTTAAGTGGAGCATATCTGTTCAACAAAAAGGCTGGTGTTGCCATGTTTGCACCTTGATTGACTGTTCCTTGGTTAGATACAGTCGATGAACCTGCTGTGAAAATGAACGGAGGTGGAGGTAAAACTGATATGGGAGTGGGTTGATGGACAATGGCAGAGGGACCAAAGGGCGGGGTGTGAGCTTGAGTAAAAGTAAGAGAGACGATGAAAGGAGTGTTCTTCTGTTGTACATATTAGCCCCCATTCAAATTTTGGCCACCGAATTCCATCCTGAGGCCTTTTGAAACCCTTTCATGGCCTAAAACCCTCATATCGCATCTACCGCTATCTTTTCGGGCCGCAAAATACATTATTCAAAGGCCAAAAACCCGCCATTAAAATTATATTGGGCCAAAACCCCAGAGCCTTAGCCCCTTTTGCTGTCACCATCACATGACCCGAGCTTAAGAACCATACATCAGGGGAAAGGCGGCTTAACATTGAACGTTTCGGGCGCATCTGCAACCGTCAAATCAAATCCAATCAACGACCCTTAATTAAAACATTCGTGGTGGCCCCCGCGCGCATAAAATAGGCGGTTAATTCCGCACAGCTTTGGACGGGTCGGCGGTTTTAAATCAAAGGCCAGCGATTCCATAGAAAACGCGCTGCGTGTCCCTGAGTACGGTTTCTGAAACCACTTTTCCGTGCGTTAAGTGTTGAGCAATGGCCGGGCAGTGGAATCCACCCGCGCCATTGGATCTGCTGATCTCCATCCAACGGCGGATATCTACCAGAGTTGCTCACCCGTTAACATGTGTCCGCCGTGTTCCGTGGCCCATCACCGCACTGCTCCCATCGCCTCTGAGCCGTGGATCTAGTTCCAAGATCCGACGGCCCAGGATTCAGTCTCCCCCGTCTGTTGACTCCGCAGCCACGTCGTCTTTCCACCTGTCCTTCGTACATCCATGTGTCCTCGCCTCGCGCGTCCATGATATTTTCCCCTACCATATATATATATATATATGAGTGTTTATTCGTATCCATTGTTTTATTCCGCTACCGCGATCAAACCATTTTACGTGGGAAATTCGCCCTCTGTCTGTTTAATCAAAGTCTCCATTGTCTTTCCTCCACCACCCTGCGTGTTCTTGTCATCTGTTCGTGTTCGCGACGTCATCACCATCTCCACCTCCATGCTCCTTACCTCTGAGTCCAGTTTTTCTGATATATCTGTGGGTTTTGCAGGATTCAAGATAACAAGAAGGCGTTTTAATTTGTTGCCTCTGTTGCAGAGGTTAAGAGCCTGTCAAAGGATGATATTTTGCTGGCGAAATTTAAGGAAGAAGCCGAGGGTAGGTGTGTGAAAGGACCATCATTAAAGAAAACAAAGATATGAATCTACAGAACCCTCCAGAGAAAATCAAGGGACTCTTCGCCCTGCATTAAAGGTCCAGGATTTAAATTCAAAGTTAAAGGCCGAGAGTACAGTACACAATCGCAAGCTATCTCAGGGTTTCACAGCAACAGATTTTTCCCTCAGCGAAAGGCAGAACATTGAATATTTTATTATTTGTGTCTTGTTCATAAGGGGATTTTCATTCTCCAGCATTTATTCCTAGAGACAGATTGTAAAGTACAGTCATTTATATTTAGTCATTCACAGTGTCTGCGCGAATGTTTTCCGCCATTTTGTTCAAATTAAGTCATTAAATGTACTCCATCTACCTCCTTCTCTAGAATTCTCTATCTTCTCTATAAAAACCCGAGAATAAGACATTAGAAGGGTTCCAGATTTCGATCAGCAAACTGTGCAGTGAAAAGGCTTTTGTATACATTTTGTAATATTTCTGTATGAAGGTTCAGAGCCCGTAGGGTCTCAGTGAGGAGGAGTTACAACTGTATTGAGGATTCTGGTCTTTGGTATCTCACAGTATGTAATTTTCTCTCATGTGTTAATACAATATCTCATTTCATGCTATTTATCTTCTTGTATCATGTTCTAGAATGCGAGTGGCTCACTAGTTTGCAGTAAGGATTCATCCTTGTTGATGCCCTTTCTGGAATTAGTCAAGCGCTTTAAATAGGCCTAGTCATGATATATTGTTCCATGTTGACCTTATCCATATTTTCTGCTATATCAGTCGTGTTAGGAGGGTACTTTTAAAATGCCAGGATTGTGTATGGATTCTTGAATTGGCAAGCCCATGCATGGTTCTGTTGTATATCTGGGTATCAGTCTAACATCAACTGGTATTCTCTTATTATTCCTCTCACTGCATTCGCTTTCTGATATTTGATTTCTGTGATATATTATTTGAACTGGCCCTCTTTACAGGAAGCTTTCTCTTAACTGTCTGATGCCTTTGTATTGGAGTTTTACATGATGTTCCTACACTATTCTTATCCTTGTACCAGCTTCTGAGAGATATTAGTCCCATTCAAAGCTAATTTCCTTGTTCAAACAAGAGATAGTAAGTGAGTTTTTGGATTGACAACCCAAGCTATATGAAAAGCTCCTTGCTATATTAAGATGTCCTAGGCACTGGTCTATGGCAACTCTAGACTGTCCTTAGGGGGTGACAAAATTGTCCACAACATCTTTCTGGCGCCGTTGCCGGGGACCGAATTCAAGAATATCAGTTTCCCTGGGCCTCGACAAATTGTTTTCACTCTCTAATCAGGTGAGCACAGAGAGTTGAAGAGTTGCGTATCTCTCACCTTGGCGACTCCACTGCTTTTATTTGATAAATTTATTGGTAGTCTTGGCTCCTCGCAAGCCACATTTGAGGTCAGATACATCTCAGTCAAAAACACCTTACGTGTCTGACCCAGAGGATATCATTCATAAAAGAGTTTGGAAGGAGAGGAAGTCAGTTCGTGCTGAAAACCCTAAATATTCCGTTGAAGATTATCCGCCCTCTTCTTCTCAAGAGATCAGAACAGAAAATCCCGAGTTTTACTCAGAAACTCCACGTAGAGGAAGTGCCTGGATTGCAGAAGATTCTCATCCTACTCTCGAGGCTGAGGAAATCAAAGAGGTCACAAAAGTAGTTGCTGTTAACCGTGAACTATTCCCACCCACACCTCAGGCTTCTGTGCAATATATTCCCATTGTTATTCATACTCCACTTCCTCCTACTCCTCTCCCTTCATTTGTATCTCAGACTGTTGTACAACCCCCACCTCCTCCAATGGCCAATGTTCCTGCTTTTATATTGAACAAATATGCCCCACTGGCCTTGCCCCAAGTGATAAATGATATGCCACAGGATTACTTGAAGATTCTGCCGAGATTCAATGGTGAAAATGAAATTGATGCTCATAAACATCTCGAGACTTTCTGCTCTTTTGCAGAAAAATTAAATGTTGAACATTTGGATGTGGTCTTGAGATTGTTTGTGCAGTCTTTGGAAGGTGAAGCCAGAAAATGGTTCAAGACATTGGGAAATCGTTCAGTAACGACCTGGGATGTCATGGAGAATGTTTTCCTCAGGAAGTGGGGAGAGAAGAAAGATCATGGTCAATGTCTTATTGAATTCAATACTATGAAGAAGAAGCATAACGAAGGAGTGTCAGAGTTTATTAAAAGATTTAACAAGTTATATTTGAGCCTGCCTCCTGAAATGAAGCCCCATGAAGCTGCTGCCAAGATAATTTTATAGCAGCCTTTGATTTCGATTTTGGATTCTCATTGAGAGAAAGAAAACCTGCCACTTTAGATGATGCACAGTCAGATGCTCTGGAGTTGGAAGCGAACTTTGCCTCCACTGGGAAATTAAAGGGAAAAATTGAACAAGACACTAGGAGGAAAGGCAAAGAAGAGGTTTCCACCTCTAATCAGGAAAAGGATTCGGACAAGATGGATGAAATAAGCAAGATGATGAAGAAGATGGTTAAGCTTGAACTGGAAGCTAAAAATGCAGCTCCCAAGAATTTCTATAATGCTCCCAACAGAGGATACAATCCCCAGTATAGAAGACCACCATTACAGATATTGCCGAGAGAAGCAAAGGAACAACAAGATCAAGTACCACATCCCTTGTACCTGGAAGGACCAGTAGATGACTCCACTGGAGATGCAGCTTATGGATTAGAAGATTCAAATCTGGCTTTATCAAATAATGATGATATAGAATGCCCACTGCAAGATGAAGAAGAAGAAGCAGAGATTGATCATTATTGTAAGCAATTTGCTGATTTCATGCAAGCACAATTCAATGTAAAATATGATCTCAGGTCTTCAAGAAAGAGGACTCGAACTCAAGGACAAGAAGAGGAGCCACCTCAGAAAGAAGCATCTGCTCAGAAGGAACCAGCAACAAAGAGAAACATAGAAAAAGGTAAGAGTCCTCTAAGCACTCCCTTGCAGCCTAATGACCAGATTCCTTCTTCTTCAAAAATAGTCAGTCCTCCTAATGTTGAATCTGTGTCAAAAGAAATTAAATCTTCAGCTGAAAATAAAGAGTCAAAAGTAGTGATGGAAAAGTCCCCACCTGCTTTCAATCTGCAAAAAGAACTTGAGAAAATTAAGATTCCAGTCCCCCTGACTGAATTATTAAAACAGCCTGTATATCAGTCTCAAGTTACTTCCTTCATACTTCCTCCTGAAATACCAATTGTACCTGATAGTTTAAACCTCCAAGAAGAAAGACCCATGGTAGTCTTTGGCCCACATGTCGAGGAGATAGATCCTTCTACTCCTTTTTATGTCTCCCTAGTTATCCATGACCTGCTATTACACAATTGTATGTTAGATTCTGGGGCTTCCCATAATCTTATGCCTCTGTCTGTCATGGAACAACTAGGACTGCAAATTACAAGACCATACAAAGACCTATATTCATTTGATTCTAAAAGAGTTAAATGCTTGGGAATGATTAAAGATTTAGTGGTCAATTTGGCCCAAATTCTAGCAAAGAGTGTGGTCATGGACATTGTGGTTGCTGATATCCCAGCCCGCTTTGGCATGTTGCTGTCAAGGTCCTGGGGTACAAAAATTGGTGGGTCAATCAAATTGGATTTAACATATGCAACTGTCCCAGTCTTTGGAGGCCAGGAAAGGAGGTTATACAGGGAGACTAGATTTGTTAAAATGGTAACTAAGACTGACTGCTCAGAAAATTCCCCAGTTTATAACAAAGAGGGAGACTTCTCATGTCTAATGTTAGAAGAAAATCAAAATTATGCTCAGGAGCCCCTTTTTGGTCAAATTCAAGCTGAGCAGCCTAAAGAAGATCAGGAGTCAGGGATTTGGACTTTACATTTTGATGGAGCAAATTCGAGAGAAGACAATGGAGCTGGGGTGTTATTAATCTCTCCTACAGGAAAATGGGTGCTACTGTCCTTTAAATTGGAATATGAGGCTACCAACAATGTAGCTGAATATGAAGCGTTATTATTGGGACTACAGACAGCTAGAGACATGGGCATCCAAAGTCTTAAAGTCATGGGAGACTCTGAGCTAGTGGTAAGGCAGATTAAAAATCAATGCCAAACTAAGCACCCACGGCTGAGAGCTTATAGAAACGAAGTGTGGGACATGATAGAAAATTTCTTCTCAGCATTTAACATACAGTTCATGCCCCGGGAGCAAAACAGAATAGCAGATTCTCTTGCTGTAGCTGCCAGTACATTTCGTCCCCCTCAGAATCCACTCTTAAGATATGAAGTGGAGGTACGTTACAGACCATCTATTCCAGATAATATAAAACATTGGTAGGTATTTGAAGATGATGAACAAATGAAGAGATTCATGGAGACAGTGGGAGAATTCTCCAATATGGAAATTGATGATTATGAGGAAGAAGAAGCCGAAAATATTGCAGAAAACAAATGGGAAGAGAAGATAGCAGGTAATAAAGTGCTGCAGCTGAAAGGAAATGTTATACCTAGAGGGCTGGTGCCTCTAGAAAGATTATTTAACAAAGATGATATTCCGCTGTAGCCAAACAAGGTGACAGAAGAAGATCAAGTGGGAGATTTGAATCTGGGTACTTATACTGATCCCAAAATTGTAAAGTTATCTAAAAGAGTCCCAGAAGAATATAAAGAAAAATATTTGAAGTTGTTTCAATCTTATAAAGATGTATTTGCTTGGTCCTATCAGGACCTAAAAACTTTTGATATTAATATAATGCAGCATAAAATTCCTTTGAGGGAAGATGCGAAGCCTTATAAGCAGAAGCTCAGACAGATAAATCCTCTGCTGCTTCCCTCTATTGAAAAAGAAATCAAGAAGCTGCTGAAAGCCAAAATAATTGTGCCATTGAGATACTCAGAATGGATAGCAAACCTTGTCCCTGTTCGAAAGAAAAACGGAGAAATAAGGCTGTGTGTGGATTTCAGAAATTTAAACAGAGCATCTCTAAAGGACAATTATCCACTGCCTAGGATGGACTACATCCTGCAGAAAGTGGTGGGAGCATCCAGAATGTCAATGATGGATGGATTTTCTGGTTATAATCAGGTGGCCGTGTTCCCAGAAGATCAGAAGAAAACCGCATTCACTACACCGTGGGGAACATTTATGTATGCCAGGATGCCATTTGGGTTAATTAATGCAGGAGCTACTTTTCAGAGGGCAATGGACATAGCCTTTGTTGGAGAGCAGGACAAGTTTTTGGTGGTATATCTTGATGATATCACAGTATTTTCAAAGAATGATGATGAGCATATTGAGCATTTAAGAAGAACTTTTGAAAAGTGCAGAAGGTATGGCTTATCCCTCAATCCTCAAAAATCTTTATTTGCATTAGATGAGGGAAAACTCCTAGGGCACATTGTAACTAAAGATGGTGTGAAAATAGACCCTAAGAGAGTTGAAGTAATAAACAACATTCCTTTACCTCGGAATAAGAAGGAAGTACAGGTGTTCTTGGGCCGAATCAATTTTCTAAGAAGGTTTATTCCTAACTATGCTGAGATAGTTAGACATATAACTGATATGTTGAAAAAAGATCGTGAAGTAAAATGGTCCCAGGAGTCTAGAGATGCATTCACCAGGATAAAACAGGCATTTCCTGAAGCTCCTGTGCTAGCCAGGCCAGATTATACAAAACCATTTATGATATTTTCATTTGCATCACCCCATACAATTGCCGGAGTCTTATTGCAGAAGAATGAAGATGGATATGAGCAGCCAATAGCTTTCTTCAGTCAAGTACTGCATGATGCTGAATTGAAATATAATATATTGGAGAAGCAGGCGTATGCCCTAGTAAAGTCCCTTAAAGTTTTTAGAACCTATATTTTGCAATCTCACATTACTGCATATGTTCCCACAACAGCTGTTAAAGATATTCTCGTTCAGGGGGATAGCGAAGGTAAAAGAGGAAGATGGATTGCAAAAATACAGGAGTATGATTTGGACATAAGACCTACTAAGCTGATTAAAGGACAGGGACTTGCTAAAATGTTATCTGAATCAAATCATCAAGCTTTGGGCATCAATTTATCCATGATAGCAAATGAAGAATCTGAAAAAGAAGAAGAGCAGCAAGGACTAGAGATGGCCACTCAAAAGATACATATGAAATATCTAGCTAGTCCTTGGTATAAAGAAATAGTTGAATATCTTTTAACACTTAGCTGTCCTCCAAGTTGTGATAAGGTAAAGTACAGAGTTGTAAGAATGAAATCACAGAAATACATAATTGCTAATGGACAGCTATATTGGAGAGACCCTTCAGGTATATTACTGTTATGCCTCACAGAAAATGAAGTGGCGAATATAATGACAGAATTTCATGAGGGAATATGTGGAGGGCATTACAACTGGAGGGCTACAGCTCATAAAATCCTGAAGGCTGGTTTCTACTGGCCAAAACTATTCACAGATGCTTTTGCTTGGGTCAGGGCATGTGACAAGTGCCAAAGATTTGCAGAAAGACAGAAATTAGCAGCTTTGCCCTTGATTCGTATTCATGTAAATGAACCATTTCCCCCATTAAGTGGCCAATATAAATGGATACTGACAGCCACAGATTATTTCACAAAATGGGTGGAAGCCATACCTACAAGAAATGCCACAGATGCCGTGATAATGAAGTTTATGGAGGAAAATATCATATCTAGGTTTGGCTGTCCTGCTAGAATTGTGACTGACAATGCACAGGCTTTCAAGTCTGCCAGGTTCGTAAAGTTCTGCCAGAGGTATAACATCATATTAACTCATTCCACAACCTACTATCCACAGGGAAATGGCTTAGTAGAGTCTTCTAATAAAACCCTGGTGAGGGCCTTGAAGAAAATAATCAGTGAGAATCAGAAGAATTAGGACTCCCAATTAAAGTTTGCTCTATGGGCAAATAGGATAACCAGCAAGAGAGCAACAGGGAAATCTCCCTATGAGTTGGTGTATGGGCGAGCAGCTGTGTTTCCTGTGCAATTGGCGTTGCCTGTAGCACGTTTTATGCAGGAAAGTCAGGAAGGACCAGATGACATGATCAGGAGGATTAATCAATTGGTAGAATTGGAGGAGACACGGAACCAGGTGAATCAAAGATTGATAGAATATCAGGAGAAAATGAAGAATGTATTTGATCAGCATGCCAAAGATAGGAAATTTCAAATTGGAGACTTGGTTCTCAGGTGGGATGTTCGAAGAGCAGAAAAGGGCAAGCATGCTAAATTTGATCTGTTGTGGTTTGGTCCATTCAAAATCGTGAATCAAGAGAGAAATAATACTTTCATGTTAGAAAACCTACAGGGTGATCTGCTGGATGCCCCTGTGAATGGCCAATTCCTCAAGCCATATTTCCAATTCTGATCCAGGCCGGGGGGCTTGGTTGTATTATATTGTATATAAGTTGTTTTAATTTTTATTTTCATAAAGAAAGGGTGCTGGCAATTACCTGAAGAAGAAGCGCAGGGGAATTGAAAAACAGAATGTTCATAAAGAAAGATTCAGTGGTCTGCGCGTTCTCGACATGTCCAGGGACGAACATGCCGTCCCCAGATGGAGCCGATGTTGTACCCATTTACCCCCACCTATGAATTTTGGTCCGCTGCCCATTCGAATCCATTCCAAATCTCTACCGTGGCCTAAAAATCCTCATGCTCCCGTTTAACATTACCTTTTCCGCCCAAAAATACATTATGCAAAGGTTAAAAACCCGCCATTGAAATTATATTGAGCCGAAACCCCGAGGCCTTAACCCCTTTTCGTTTTGACCCACATATGACCCGAGCGCAAATCCACAGGCTAGAAGGAAATGGGGCCTAACATTGAACGTTTCGGGCACATCTGCAACCATCAGATCGAACCCAATCGACGGCCCTCAATTAAAGCATCCATGGTGGCCCCCTCACGCAGAAAACCGGCGGTTAATTCCGCATAGCTTTGGACGGGTCAGCGATTTTTAACCAGACACCAGTGATTCCATAGAAAACGCGCCACGCGTCTTTCGTACGGCGTTTCAAAACCACTTTTCCGCGCGTTAAAGGTTGTACAAAGGTTGGGCAGCAGAACTCACCCGTGCCGTTGGATCTACTGATCTCCATCCAACGGCGGATATTCTCTAAACTTGCTCACCCATTAACATGTGCCCACTGTGTTCCATGGCCCAGCACCGCACTACTCCCATCGCCTCCGAGCCGTGGATCTAGTTCCAGGATCCGACGGCCCAGAAACCAGTCTCCCCGTCTGTTGACTCCGCTGCCACGTCGGTTCGCCACCCGTCCCCTCATACATCCATGTGTCCTCGCCTCGCGCGTCCGTAATATTCCTCCCTGCCATATGTATATATGTGTGATTTCATTCATATCCTTCATTTTATTCATTTCTCACGTCCAAACTGTTCTACGTGGAAAATTTGCGCTCCGTCTATTTAATCAAAGTCTCCATTGTCTTTCCCCCGCCACCCTACGTGTTCTTGTCATCTGTTCGTGTCCGCGACGTCATCACCATCTCCACCTCCACGCTCCTTACCTCTAAGTCTGGTTTTTCTGATATATATGTGGGTTTTGCAGGTTTCAAGATAACAAGAAGGCGCTTTAATTTGTTGCCTCTATTGCAGAGGTTAAGAGCATGTCGAAGGATGATATTTTGCTGGCGAAATTTAAGGAAGAAGCCGAGGGTAGGTGTGTGAAATGACCATCATTAAAGAACACAAAGATATGAATCGACAGAACCCTCCAGAGAAAATCAAGGGACGCTTCACCCTTCATTAAAGGTCCAGGATTTAAATTCAAAGTTAAAGGTCAAGAGTACAGTACAAAATCGCAGACTATCTCAGGGTTTTTGCGGCAGCAGATTTTCCCTCTTTCAGTAAGAGGCAGAACATTGTATATATTATTATTTGTGTCTTGTTCATGAAGACATTTTCATCCTCAGCATTTATTTCTAGAGGTAGATTGTAAAGTACAGTCATTTATATTTAGTCATTCATAGAGTGGGCGCGAATCCTTTCCGCCATTTTGTTCAAATTAGGTCATTAAATGTGCTCCATCTACCTCTTTCTCTAGAATTCTCTATCTTCTCTATAAAAACCCATAAATAAGACATTAGAAGGGTTCCAGATTTCTATCAGCAGACGGTGCAGTGAAAAGGCTTTTGTATACATTTTGTAATATTTCTGTATGAAGGTTCAGAGCCCGTAGGGTCTCAGTGAGGAGGGGTTATAACTGTAATGAGGATTCTGGTCTCTGGTATCTCACAATATGTAATTTTCTCTTATGTGTTAATACAATATCTCCTTTCATGCTATTTATCTTCTTGTATCATGTTCTAGAATGCGAGTGGCTCACTAGTTTGCAGTAAGGATTCATCCTTGTTGATGCCCTTTCTGGAATTAGTCAAGCGCTTTAAATAGGCCTAGTCATGATATACTGTTCCATGTTCAGCTCTTCCATATTTTCTGCTATATCAGTTGTTTTAGGAGGGTGCTTTTAAAATGCCAGGATTGTGTATGGATTCTTGAATTGGCAAGCCCATGCATGGTTTTGTTGTATATCTGGGTATCAGTCTAATATCAACTGGTATTTTCTCATTATTTCTTTCACTGCATCCACTCTCTGATATTTGATTTCTGTGGCATATTATTTGAACTGGCCCTCTTTACAGTAAGCTGTCTCTTAATTGTCTAATGCCTTTGTATTGGAGTTTTGCATGATGTTCCTACACTATTCTTATCCTTGCACCAGCTTCTGAGAGAGATTGGTCCCACTCTAATCTAATTTCCTTGTTCAAACAAGAGATAGTAAGTGAGTTTTTGGATTGACAACCCAAGCTATATGAAAAGCTCCTTGCTATATTAAGATGTCCTAGGCACTGGTCTATGGCAACTCTAGACTGTCTCTAGGGGGTGACAAAATTGTCCACAACACTTCCAATTTAGGTTCTTGAAAATAAATTGGTGTGAAGGGTGAATCTTGTTCCAAGAAAGGAAGGACTTTAGAGATATCTTGAAACAAAGGATTACTAGAACTACTTTCAGGGGCAGATAGTGTAGGACTAGGTGTTGAGGGGGTTTTGGGTTTTCGAACTCTTTTAGAAACCAATCTTTCAGGGTCTGACAAAGCAAGGACCTTCTACTGTGAGGTATCCGACCTCGTGTGAGGCCTTTTGTGAGCCAAAATTTTGAGAATAACAAAAACAACCAAATATTTCCTCCTCACTGAACAACTAGAGGAAATAATGTGAAAAACCTAGGGAAAATAAACTTCGTCTCTTTGTCCCCAGCAACGACGCCAGAAAATGTTGTATCTTAAGAGACAATTTCTTGGTTGTGAAAAGGAATCAGTGCTTAAGACATTTTTTTAACAATGTGTCACAGAAGTAATTATATCAGGTGGTCTTTGTTAAATCCCTTTGGAAACTAATTTTTTAAAACTCTTAATAATCTGGTATAATGAAAGACTCTACAATGCCATTAACTGTTGATATCTGAATGGAAAAGAAGAACCGTAGAAGAAACTCAAAATGATATGCTGTAACACAGAATCTACCACTTTGAATTTCAGAATGAATTTATGGAGAGAGAGGAAACTCAAAATAATATGCTGTAAACACAAAATCTATTACTTTTAAGTTCTAGAGATAATTTGTGAAGGGAGAGGAGTTGGAGTGAAGGAGCGCAAATTAAGGTTATTTAACTCTTACTTAGATGTAATTAAGAGTCTGGCAACTACTTTACTTCACTTCATTCCAGGAAGGAGGGACACAAAATGGCACAGGAAAAACGAATCACCATCAACAATTGTAGGAAACTTCATGCTTCTTTCATTAATTCCTCAGAAAAGTAAGTACAAAAGTTTTAGTCTTCCAGAGGTCCAAAACTCGGAACCCTTATTCTTTCTTTCTGTCTTGCTTAAATACATCAAAACAGTTCGTAACTGCTAGAATTTCTTGAACTACTTCGACTACCTAAACTGTTAAAACTACTTATTACATTGCAATTGAGGACATCACTATAGCTTCGATCTTAACAAACAAAGAAAACAAATTGTTGCTGATGCGTCTCCTTGAAGTGTTGACGTGTCTTCCTGACAGATCGGGCATCCTTGCCCTGCATTTCTTTCGGAGTTCAATATTTGTCTTTTCTGTTTTTGATGTGATATTCGAACAATTTTGCAATGACTCTTCTTTGCCCGACTTGACCCAGCTGTTGCGTTTCCAACAGTGCCACTATATGCTCCTTTTGCCTGACTCTGCCTCTTCCGCTCGTGCTCGCGGCATTCCGTCTTCTCTTCTCCTTTGCTCTGTGTCGGGTCACTTACCCGAGTCCACCAATGCTGTGTTCAAGCTCCCCTTTATTACGAGGCGCAATGCATACGACACTGTTTTGCACGTGGTCGGGTGTTTTCTTACCCGAGTCTGTGCTGCGTTCAAACTTTCCCTTGTAATTGCTGTAAGACTGGACTCTAAAAGATATTCCATTACCTTTGAAAACCGTATCGCATCCACTTCTCTGTTGCATCTCATCATTCCAACGTTCTACATTATAATCCGCTTTTGCCCTCCGATGCGACTTTTACAAAGGAAAAACCCCTGTACCCGGACTTAAAAACCTTTAGACTTTAGCGATAACTTACATCACGTCCGCTTCATATCACACTTCGCACTTCGGCGATTCAACCTTGTTCCTTAGCGCCTTTCCTTCTGAACTTGCGATGTGTGATGTGTGATAACAATAGGGGTGACATGGCAAGTGGAGGTGGGGCTGATCGCAAATCGCAATCGGCGATATGAAACTTTACCACACTTCGCATTTCGGCCTTTATAACATGTTCCTTAGTGCCTTTCCTCCTGAGCTTGCGATGCACGATGTGCGATGTGCGAAAGGGTCCCATAGCCGGACTTTAAATACTTTAGATCGAGCTTCGAACTATATCGCATCCGACCCTCATATCGCATTTCGCATTTCGGCGATTCAACCTTGTTCTATTCCTCCTGAGCTTTGCGATTGCGATTTGCGATATGCAGGTGGGCTTTCCACATGCGATTGCGCTTAAGCCTCCGAACACTGTTCTGCACGTATATTTGCTCGACTCGACCTTGACCTGTGTGCAATGTTTTGAACGCATCAATCGGCCCAATTCTTGAACTGTTCTGCATGCGAATAAGCCTGACTCGACCTGCCTTCACATCTCCGCACATAATGTTAATACATCAACATAGAAATCAAAAATTCTTTTTCGGTATACAAAATTTTTACATTTTCTAACATATATGCTTTTTTGGTGTTTTGAGAAATATTTCGAAGGTAAATGCAAATGAGCCACAACAGACCCCTCGGAACAAGGCATCCACTCTGTAAAATAATGGTCCTCACAGACTCAATCATGGATTCCCATCCCTCATAAACCTCTCCTAGGATGGGTTGGTCTGTATCTGCAAATCATTGCAAAGTAATGATAGGGTCTATGATCTTAATAGTGAGATCTACCCTCTCCCACCAAGCATCATCTAACATTGTGTCCTTGACTCTTTTTGAGGCTGCTTGATTTGTCTTTCAACAAAAAGACCAAAACTTTGAAATAACCATGGCCCCAAGAGCGGTCTTGACCTCGCTCAACCTCTTCAACATGATGAATGAAGAGGCAAACCGCGTATCTGCAATCTTCAGCGATGATAGATGGGTGTACTCCTTATAGATTGTGAGGGCATTTATATGATTTTGTACAAAGTTGCGAAGATGTCGTGCATCCTCAATAATACATCCAATCCAAGGCACATGAGAAGCAATAGATTTAAGTGCTAAATTCAAGGAGTGGATAATGCAAGGTGTCCAAAATACTTGTAGAGATTTAACTTCCACAATCATGCCAACAACCTTGCAAACAAGTGCATTATCTGTAATCATTTGCACACAAGAATCAACACCTACATCCTCAATAACTTTAATGAACAACTCACCAATATATTGTGCATCCTTGTATTGTCCAAGTGCATCCACTGATTTCAAGGGAATTGGTCCATTCAAGGAAGACGCCATGAGTTGATGAGTGGGTGGCATGCTGGATCTGTCCATTCATAAAAAACAATACTAACCTTAGATGTTGGCTATGCTGATTTAATAGGCTCAAACATTTTGTCCAACTCTTTCTTTGCCTTAGTCAACAATGTGGTTCTAAGCTTCTCTGATGGAGCCCCTTGAGTTAGAGCTCGATACATCTCAAGAAATAAATGTGAGCGTGTAACATTAAAGGATATGAAGTTTTGATAGAAAAATAATTCAATTGTGAGATCGAGCTCTTCCCATCTCTCTTTCTGGAAAACCTTGCCCATTGGACCAAGTGCCACTGCCTTTCTTTTTGTTGCTTGACCTACACCCCAACCAAAACTCTCAAATGGAAATTTGCTGCTGCTTTTCCCCAATAATGGAAGGGGATAATCATTCTTGTTTTTTTAGATGATGAAACCACCTTTGCTACACCAACATTGGCCTCTTTTTCCATTTCTTTCCTCCTAGCTAAAGACACCTGTGTACATGCTGCAATTCCACAACTTGGTAAGGCCAACAGATGAGCTTTCACATGTTAATAAGTGCTCTTGAAATGATTGTTGCAATAGTTGCATTTCCAAGCAACATTGCCTCCTCCTTTCAACTTGGTGCTTGGCCCTTGCTCTCTTGTGAGATACTTCCATGAGGGATATTTGTTTTTTTAAGCTTGTTGTCTTTCTAAATTCATTTTGCCCTAAACATGTGAAGCTGTTGTTGCAGCCCCACTTCTAGTAGAGGGAACACTTGCAGAGCCTAATGAAATTGGAATAGGACGGAGTCCAACGTTGCACGAAGCTGAGACGAAGCGGGGACGCGGAAGCGTCATTTCCAAAAAATCTAGGAAGCGAAGCGTCTCGGAAGCGTCTACTATATATATATATATATATATATATTTTTATTTTTATTTTTTTGCATTTATATTAAAAAAATATCCAAAATACCAAATTAATTGTAGAAGATATGGAAGCATGCATATTTGTACATAAATCAAGATAGATATGACATCCATTGTACATTAATGATTAATTATTTGAGCATCAACCATTTAGAATAGATGCATCAACCATCTATAATCTAGATTCTTCTCCTCTTATCTAGCCTTTGCCTCTACCTCGATTATCTAGAGACATTAGTCAAAATTGCCCAATTTTGATCAAACCCTAATGCAAGCCTTAAAATATGGTAGAAAGAACTTAACATGCTTGATCGATTATTTTGACTTGATTGAAATGTAATTTTTTGCTAACGACATGACAAAGGAGTTCAACAATTAACACCACCAACACTAGGGTACATATAGGGCTTGGTGCTCTTGATTAAATGCTAATCACATAACCTCATACATGAAATAATCTAATGACATGCCACCATACCATTGATCCTGAATTCCTGAAAATTGTTAAGTCTGCTGAATTTTGAATAGGATATGAAATTCTATTTTCTCCATATGAAGTCCGATCAAGCTGGAACCACTCTCAAACATCCTGAGTCATTTCATGGTAATGTTAAAAATTTAAGTAAAAGGATGAAAATGAAAAATAAATGAGAATGTCACTTTTACTTTAAGAATTTAACATTACCATGAGGGAGCATTTAAGAAATATCTAAGGAGGTAAAAGAGAGCTTATATTTTTTTCCTCCTATCCCTAACTCAGCACTAACTCACCTACTAACCCAACCAAAGACAAAATTAAAAAAATAAAAATAAAAAAAATCATTTTTCTGACCTACATTAGTCGGATCCGTACGACATTGTACGGAACCGTTCGCGATCCGTACGGATCTGTCCCGGAATCACGGCGGTTCCGTACAGCGATCCGCCGTACGATCCGCGGATCCACTGTACGGAATCGCGGATCCGGGCGTACGGATCCGAAAAACTAGGAATCGCAAATTTTTTTGGGATCCGCGGTTCCGGGTACGGATCCCGTACGGTTCCGTACGGGACGCGGTTCGGGCCTTGGAGCTGGGGGGGGGACGTTTCCTGCAACATTGGGACAGACATCACCAATGGGGACATTCTTCCCCTTCCTTTGCCCCTTCCATGTTGCCCTTGATTGAGCCATGAATGCTCTAAAAAAATAAAGAAAAAATGCACAAACTTGTAAAAAAATGCACATGCAAACTGCTGTAGCAAAAGTGCAAAAAGAAGAAGAAGCAAAATGCACTTATCTGTTGCTTGAATCACCTCCAAAATGCTCCCAAACCCTTTGCTAGAAACTCCCACACACTCACAACAGAAGACACATGCAAGAATGAGTGCCAAATGAGCCCATATCGGGCTTTATTGGTTGCGCGACATGCCTTTTTGTGGGACATGTGTCCCGAAATCGGGACACATTGGACATGAGCTCGGGATTTGCGTGTTCGTCGAATCCCACGATCCAGGACATGATGGACACGCTCATAGGACACGTGTCCCAACGAATTGTGTGCGATTCGTGGGATTCAGGACACGAGGGGGCGTTAAGATGAATCTGGTTTCTTAACATTCTACCTTAAGGAAAATGGTCTGGCAGAGGATATACATTCTTCCCAAGTCAAAGATATTCACCAGAATGAGGAAGAATGGTCCTAGAGGCCTATGCACTTAGTTGAGTGGGTGCCTTTCAGCATCAGGTTTAGATTCTCCAGATAGGATGAGGAGCACACTTAACATCAGGCCAGGAATCACTCATGAAGAGTGAGGCCCTTAGAGATTCACCACGAGTCAGATATATTGACTAGGATGATGGTGACTAGATTGCATGCCATGTGTCAGTGTGACCAAATATGGTGACTAGTTGATGCTAAGATATGCTATTTTCATGTACCGACCAAGATATGGCAAATAGTTGATGCTGATGATTTACCATGAGTTGGTAATTAGATGATGTTGTTGATTTCCCACGTGTTAAAGATGTTTTGACCAAATTATGGTAATTGGTTGATGTTATCGATGTATCATGTGTCACAATTGTTGACCCGATTTTGTTACTTAGATTTGTTATAACCTTTTTTTAGAAGAAATCTTTGTCGACAAGCAATTTTTTTTTGATGTCAGAATTATGGCAAATTTGGAAATATTTGTGAGCACATTACAACAATGATAAAAGTTTGAAGTCTGAAGACCTATTATAGATGTCAAGTTGAGTCACTGGAGCAGATAGTTTGTAGTCCTGAGTATAAAGATTACTCTGTTCAAGGCCAAGGTTATTGACTATAAAGTGACCATGGGGAGATCATAACATGGAAGAATCTTAACATCATTGAAGCTGTCTATAAAGGTCTTGGAGATGTAGAAAATTATGCTTATGTTGTAGCCCACTCAGTTTCAAGTTTTTGCATGGTTTAATGCCCAAAACCCATCATAAAAATGTGACTGATATGTACATTAATTTTGCATTTGACTTGAAGCAAATAACTACATTACTATCTTTCACTTTTCAGCTGATATAAGAGAAAATATGCAAGCACACACAAGAATTTACACACTTGTTTTTGGTCTAATGACCCTAGAAAATCCCACAAGGGGAAAACCAGTTCTAAGGGAGGATTTATTTGATTCTTTAGAAATTTCTTACAACAGTTAATACAACAAGAAATTTCAACTAATCTCTTCCCTTGAATGAGTGCCTCTGAGGTTCTCATTCAACTGAGTTCTGAAGTGATAATTATGACACACAGTCAACCCTCTAGCTAGAATTTTGGCCTCTTATCTGCTCCTTCAATACTGGAAATCGAACCACTTGAATAATCAATTCTCTGCTTTGAAACTCGGGTTTTCACAATAGGGAATACTCAATCCTGTAGCACACATCTCCTTCCTAAACCACAAGCTGAAACACACTCAGAAACTGGCCTGAGAAACTCACTGAAATACACTCAGAATAGGCTTGAGAAACTCGCTGAACAGGCCTCAGAAGCTCTGAATTAGTGTCACTGCCTGAAGCATAATTCTTAGCTCTACCCGAATGTTGGTTTTGACTCGTTCTGGCCTGGAGATAACTTCGACCTGTGCAGATGTTTACAGTGACTGGTATCTTGGGATTCAGGCCTTCCTAAAGACTTCAACTTGGCCTCCAAGAAAGTTTGAACTTTTGGTGGTCTTGGTTCTTGTTCTCTACAGTAAAATGATTTCATAAGGCTCTCTTCCTCCTTTCTCACCTTTGCTCTATTCTCAATGCTCTCATGAGAATGAAAATGAGGGTTCCCCTAAAGTGAGGGGAACCCTAACCCTTGGATCTAATGTCTGATAATAAATCTCAACTTATTAGATCAAGGGTGGAGATCATTCCCTCTCTTGATTCCCTCCCTCATGTGGTCCCCCTCAATTAATGAGCCTTCTAGTACTTTTTAATGTTTTGTACCATGGCCACATTTTCTCTCATAACGTCACCTTCAAAATTTAAAAGTCACTTTAATAATTTAAAAGTGTATGGGAAAATCCTCAACTGGAGCCTCTCTTCCTGATGAAGAAGGCTCTACTACTGTCAAAGGTGATCTTGGACGCTGTGATCCTACACCTGACGATCTTGCACCAGGTGATCATGTCACCCCAGAAGAATGTGATCCTCCTGATCCTGGTGTGCCACCCGAAGATCCTGAAACTTGTGGTGTGCCCCCCTACTGAGGAGCCTGCTGCTCTACCTGAACAACCTCTCGAGAACTCCTTAAAGCCCTCTCCTCCTCAAATCTCACATCCCGTCTTTGGACAACTTTCCTCTATGCAGGAATATATATGCGGTAGGCCCTGCCGGTCTCACTGTAACCCACAAGAATACCCTTCTATGCAATGGGTTCCAACTTCGTCCTCTTCTCCTTAGGGACGCATGAATATGTAAGGCACCCAAAGATCCTGATGTGCCCAACCTCCGACTTCTTGTCGGTAAATAAATCCTCAGGAGTCTTGCTCCCCAAGACTTTGTGTGGGCTCATGTTTTACAAATATAATGCAGTGTTACACGCCTCAGCCCACAAGAAGAAAGGTAATCTCTGATCATACAACATCGCTCTAGCTGCACCCACTATGGCCCTGTTCTTCCTCTTTGCCACCTTGTTCTGTTGGGGGTTATAAGGCACTATATACTCCCCCTTGATGCCCGCACTCCTATAAAACTCTTTCGTCTACGTGGAGGTGTACTCACCCACATTATCTGATCTCAACACCTTGATCATCCTCCCTGTTTGGTTCTCCACAAGAGATTTAGACTCTTGGAACCTCTTAAAGACCTCATCCTTGGTCTTCAGAAAGAAAATCCAGGTCTTCCTGGAGTGGTCATCAATGAAGGTCACCTAGTACTCACATCCACTCAGTGATACATGAGACATAGGACCACAAACATCAAAGTGTACCAAGTCTAGGATACTTGCAGCTCTGCTTCCGCTGGTCAGGAAAGGTGTCTTGGTGTACTCTCGCAAACCACACCCCCAACACACATCATAATGCTCTGTGACGAACTCAGGTAAACTTGTAACCATCTCCCTTAGCATCCTGAAATCTCCATGGTGCAAGTGGGTCATCCTCACGTGCCATAACTTGCACAACTCACTACTGCTGGTTTGCGCCACCAAGGCTCTAATAGGCTGAAACATAAACTTGTATAGCCTACCACTTCGAACTCCAATAGGTCTAGCATGCTCAACATTAGATCCCCAGGGATATATCAACACTTGTCCTCTACGAAAAACCACCTCATACCCCCTGTCCTCCATGCTGGAGATTGATATTAAGTTCTTCTTCAGCCCTGGAACATAAAGAACATTTGTCATTTTCAAAGGAGGTAAAGACTCCATCTGAAATGATATTGCCCCAACTCCTACTGCTCTGAACGTGGAGTTATCTTCAAGCACAACCTCCAAGTCAATATCATCCTTTGAGAGACTCGTGAAGTACCCTCTCACTCTAGTCATATGGCAAGATGCTCCACTGTCAACAAACCACAGACGGGAAGATGTAACATGAGTGGCTAAAGTCACCACCAAGGCAAACTCATCCACCTCTACTAATAAGGCAAACTCTGTGTAAAATCTGGAAGTGAACTCGTCCACCTCTGCTGAAGCTGCAACTCCCTTCTTCTTCTTAGTCTTCTTGTAGGGACATTGAACAACATAGTGACCCATATTCCCACAAGCAAAGCATTTCACTTTGCTCATGTCCTTCTCCTTCGTGTTCTGCTTCCTCTTCTCTTGCTTTGCTCCACTAGAAGACTCCTTCTTGGCCTTCTTGTTGCCCTTTGTTGCAAGGGCGACATTCTCCTCCTCACCTCCCCCACCACTCTAGCTGTCGCCTTGGCACTCCTCATAGATGAAATCATCCCACATCCTCCTCCTGTCTGGAAATTTCTCTCTGGCCACAATGCCATGTCTGAATCCATCCCATTTATGGGTGAACCCATCTAATGCAATCTTGACCAATTGTTTCTCTGGGATAACCACTCCCACGACAACCAACTCATTCTTCACTTGAGAGATCCTGGTAAGGTATGAGGTCACATTGTCAGTCTTGGTCATCATGGTGTTTTTTAGCTTTTGTCTCAAGTTTTAACACCATATTCTTGTTCTCATTGGTACTCTGGTGTAATGTGACTAGAGACTCCCACATCTCGTAGGCAAACCTCTTCCTGGTCACAGGAGGGAATAAGTGATCTTTGATGTCATCAAGGATGTTTCTCCTTGCCTTCATATTCCTCTTGTTGAAGTCCACTAATTGAGCTGGATCAATAGGTGGTTGGATAAGAGCCTCAACTATGTTCCACACTTCAACTTCCTCCAGTAAAAGCATCATCCCCTCCTTGTAAGGGCCAAAATTGTCAGCCCTACTCAATCTGTCCTCTACCGTCAAACTAGTAGCCATGACCCTCACAACCAACACGATGGAGCAAATCTGTTACTAGGCAATTTCCTCCCTCTCAACGAACAATTCTCTGGGTTTCTGATTGAGGTTTAGTGACTGCTGTTCACTGAGGTGGCAGAAGTTTTGCTTGCTGGTCTTTGTATCAGATGATGCAAAACTCAGATCTGACTGCTCTCAAGCTCCGATACCATGTAGAAAATTTTGCTTATGTTGTAGCCCACCTAGTTTCAAGTATTTGCATAGTTTAATGCCCAAAACCCGTCATAAACATGTGATTGATATGTACATTAATTTTGCATTTGACTTGAAACAAAGAATTACACTACTATCTTTAACCTTTCAGCTGATATAAGAAAAAATATGCAAGCACAGACACAAGAATCTACTCCCTTGTTTTTGGTCTAATGACTCTAGAAAGACCCACAAGGGGAAAACCAGTTTTAAGGGAGGATTTATTTGCTGCTTTAGAAATTTCTTACAACAATTAATACAACATGAAATTTCAACTTATCTTTTCCATTGAAGGAGCGCCTCTGAGGTTCTCATTCAATCGAGTTCTGAATTGATAATTATGACACACAGTCAAGCCTCCTCTAGCTAGAATTTCAGCCTCTTATCTACTCCTTCAGTACTGGAAATCAGACCACTTGAACAGTCAATTCTCTGCTTTGAAACTCGGGTTTGCACAACAGGGAATACTCACTCTTGTAGCACACATTTCCTTCCTATACCACGAGCTGAAACACACTCAGAAACTGGCTCAAGAAACTTGCTGAAATACGCTAAAAAATGGCCCGAGAAACTCTCTGAACAGGCCCTAGAAACTCGGAATTCGTGTGATTGTCTAAAGGAGAATTCTTCTCTATCTAAACGCTGGCTTTGACTCGTTCTGACCTGGAGATAACTTCTACCTGTGTGTAGATGTTTACAGTGTCTGCTACCTTGAGATTCGAGCCCTCCCAAAAACTTCAACTCGGCCACCAAGAAAGTTCGAATTGTTGGTGGTGTTAAATTTAGACATGGAGTGTTCTATGCTTAATGAAAATTTACTTCAATCTGCCTTAGGCCCGATTCAAATTAGCAATCACATAAACATGAAAGTAAAATGCTGATAGAACACAATAATAGATCAACAGAAAACAAGCCAATAATATAGATCAGATTTTACAATTCTTCTTGTCCAGCAAATATATAGGATAGTGTGTGTTATGGCAGTCAATAGGATGCTTCAGCCAGCAAAGACTTTCTTAGATCAGCCAATCCTCCAAGTGTCACACACACAGCCCTCAAAGACAGCTCATCAAAAGTCAACGCTAGTCAACCAAAAGTCAACGCAGAAAAGTCAACATAGGACAGTCAACAGAAAGTCAACGCTGCAGATTAAGGCTTCGGTCAAACTGTTTTTTCCTCGATTTTTGTGCCCAGCTGTACGGCCTTCAGAAATCGGAATTTCAGAAAAAGTTTGAGGTCAAACGGTCAAGGGTTGACCACGGTCAACGCTCAACAAAACAACGCTAAACAGATCCGGAAAATCAGCAGCTTCAGCTCCGCACGTGTGAGGGAAAGAGGCCTCCAAAGGCTATCGAACCAATCAAATCACATTGAGAGAATGTATGATGAGTTGATGAGCAAATGACCTCCAAATCTCTCCAATTTATATCCTTTAGTGAGGGTGTGTGACACATCTATTAGGCTTGTGAGCCTACATTACAAATCTGGCCGACCTTGCACATGCGTGGAAAATAAATTCAAAATATATCTTCTGTTCATCCAAACAAGATGATCTTTAGATCAATCTTGCACCTCTTCGAAAGAGGAATCCAACAAAAATATGACCATCATCATATGAGCAGTGCAACATGGAGTTTGGACGTAGTTGCCAAAAATTAACATGTGGTCTTGGTTCTTGTTCTCTGCGGTAGAATGATTTCACAAAGCTCTCTTCCTCCTTTCTCACCTTTGCTCTCTTCTCAATGCTCTCATTATAATGAAAATGGGCCTATTCTCTTCCTTTTTCCTCTTTTGTCAACGTAAAGTGAGGAGAACCATAACCCAAAAATTAATGGCTGAGATTAAATCTCAACTCATTAGATCAAGGGTGGAGATCATTCCCTCTCTTGACCCCCTCTCTCATGTGGTCCCCCTCAATTAATGAACTTCCTAGTACTTTTTAATGTTTTGTACCATGGCCATTTTTTCTCTCATAAAGTCACCTTTAAAATATAAAAGTCACATTAATAATATAAAGTGTACTTCGTACTTTTCTCATAAAGTGACTTTTAAAAATTAAAGGACATGTGACTTTAATAATTTAAAGTACATAGTACAAATCTCATAAAAAGTACTTTTAGCTCCTTGACATTAATTAACTCATAATGTCTCTAGAAAAAAGGGTCATTAATGTGTCTCCCTAGTCCAAAAGGATAAATTCCTGGATACTTTCTTGTAATCAAAAGCCTAGTTGCAACTCGATAAAGGTTTCCATGCATAGAATACTATAATGGGAGAATTAAGTTTAAAGATCAATGACTTCTTGAATAGTTGGAATGAGTGTTATGCATCATCACTGCAATCTTGTTTGAAGTATACTTGGATGATCTCTTATCATCATAAGAGAAGCTCAGTTAGAAGTCTGAAGACTTGCATCATAATATTCTGATATACTAGATATACCAAAGGTCAATGTCAAAGTCTTGTGTCTCAAAAGATAATGAGGATTGTTGGTACATGGCTCTGGCAATAGAGGGAGAAAAGTGGAAGAGCGAAGCAAAGCACATGACAAAAGGATCTGTTCTAAAATTGAGATTTGAAGATCTGAGCTTAAGAGGGAGCAGACGGAGAAGCAAATTTGAAATATGCTTCTCTATGACTAGAGATGAGAGAATAAAAGATTCCTCGAGTAAGAGGTAGATCATGTTTTTCTCCAGTTGTTAAGGCTTTGAAGAATTCTCATAATTTAAGAAGGCCTTAAGGACTCATGTGGAGCATCTATGATATGCTGTACTAAAGAAGGGATAGATAGAAAAACTCTTCATACAAAGGACATACATTCTTCTCAAGTCAAAGATATTGAACAAAATGAGGAAGAATGGTCCTAGAGGCCCATGCACTCAGTTGAGTGGGTGCCTTTCAGCATCATGCTCATACTCTCCGGATAGGATGAGGAGCACACTTAACAATAGGCCATAAATCACTCATGAAGAGTGAGGCCCTAGAGATTCACCATGATTCAAAGATATTGACCAAGATGATGGTGACTGGTTTGTATACCATGTGTTAGTGTGACCAAAATATGGTGACTAGTTGATGCTAAGAAATGCCATGTGTCAGGTACCGACCAAGATATGGCAAGTAGTTTATGTTGATGATTTACCATGAGTTGGTATTTAGATGATGTTGTTGATTTACCATGTGTCAAAGATATTTTGACCAGATTATGGTAATTGGTTGATGCTATCGATGTATCATGTGTCACAAATGTTGACCTGATTATGGTACTTAGATTTGTTATAACTTTTTTTAGAAGAATCTTTGTCAACATGCAATTTTTCTTCGATCTTAGAATTATGGATGTGAGCACACGACAACAATGATAAAAGTTTTGAAGTTTGAAGACCTACTATAGATGCCAAGCTGAATATCACTAGAGCAGATTGTTCTTAGTCCTGAGTATAAAGATTGCTCTGTTAAAGGCCAAGGATCTTGACTATAAAGTGACCATGAGGAGATCATAACATGGAAGAACCTTAACATCATTGAAGCCATCTATAAAGCTCTTGGAGATGCCTGGATACTTTCTTGTAATCAAAAGCTTAGATGCATTTGCAATGAAGTGAAGCTTGATAAAGGTTTCCTGCATAGAATATTGTAATGGGAGAACTAAGTTTAAAGATCGATGACTTCTTGAATCATTGGAATGAGTGTTATGCATCATCACTGCAATCTTGTTTGAAGATGCTCAGATTAAGTGGCTAGTATTTTTGTTGGATTCCTCTTTCGGAGAGGTGTAAAATCCATATAAAATATATCTTAATCCGATGAGCAGAACATTTATTTTGAATTTATTATTTATAATAAATCATATGTGCAGGTCGGCCTTAAGGTTTCACACCCTCAGCAGATGTGTGACACACCCCAATGATGAATATAAATACAGGCAAAGTTGGAGAGCATTTCACAACAACTCAACACACATCTTCTTCTCTCATCTGATTTAGTACGAGCTCCTTGGAGGACAAGTTCAACCCACACGTGTGAAGAAGAAGAAGGACGAATCTGTACGGCTGAGAGGAAGGACGAATTTCTGCAGCTAGGGTTTTGCTGGAAGTTTGACCAGCGTTGACTTTGGTCAACGCATGGTCCGAAAGGGCTGAAAATTGTTGGAGAGTTCGATTTTGAGAGGCCGTACACTTTGGCATAGAAATCGAGGTCAAAGGGTTGACCAAACTGTTGCTGCGTTGACTTTTAGCTCTCTGCCCTGCGTTGACTTTTCTGGACAGCGTTGACTTTTTTGGAGTTGACTTGGGTTGACTCGGTTGCTGATTGGAGGACTGTTGTGACACATTCTGGGTTGGCTGACCAAGGAGACTTTGCTGGTTGAAGCATCCTGTTGACCGCCATAACGCACCATCACATTTTTTCTGTTTCTGGTTTGTCTTCTATAAGATCCACTTATATGTTCTATCAACATTTTACTTAACTATTTGTGTGATTGCTGTAAGAAAAGTAAAGTTGCTTCAAGCATAGAACATCTACAAAAATTTACATGGTATCGGAGCTGAGGTAAAGACAAGCCTTATCTTTAGCAATCACCATCGGAAGAAATGGGTTCCACAAGTTTTGAATTCAAGGAGAATGACAAGCTGACTGGAAGGGATGACTTCCATGCCTGGAAGATGATATTAGATCTCAAATTGGAAGACCATGATCTCTTGGATCATGTGCTGGGTAAGATTCAAGAACCTCCATCCAATGCTACCGCCGCTGTTAGAAACAAGTATAAGAAGGGAGAGATCAAAGCAAAAGCTGATGATCAGGGAATCCATACATAAGAGTCTGGTTGCCTATATATCTGAACTAGGCACATCCAAGGAGATGTATGATAAATTGATCCTTATGTTCAAAGTAAACAATGTGAACCAAGTGCTATTCCTCAAGAATAAGTTGAAGAATATGAAAAAGGGCCGGGATGAGTCCGTTCAAACTTACTTTCTGAAATTGACCGAAACAAGGAACAATCTGCTGGCTATTGGGGAGACAATAGCTGATCGTGAGATGGTTCTCACCGCACTTGGAGGACTCCCATATGAATGGCAAGTATTCACAACTACCATTCTCAATAATAATAACATTCCTAACTTTGATGAGCTTCTGTCTAGATGTATGCAAGAAGAAACAAGGATGAAGGAATTCGATAATGACAGAAATGCTGCCTATGGTGCTCATTCCCAAAAGAAGAACTCTGGTGGTCCTAAGGACAAAGGAAGAACAAGGGCTCAAGAAAAGAAGGGTAAGTGTTTCACTTTCCATAGGCCTGGTCACTATGCTAGAGAATGCCCCTTCAAGAAGGATTCTCCCGATAGTGATGATAACAACAACAACCGAAGGAATGGGAATCGAAGAAACGACAAATCCAAAGGAAAGAGGAAGGCTCACTTTGGTGGAAACAATCAACCTTCTAAAAGGTCTAGGAACACCAGGTATGAGGAGTCTAATGCCGTTGATAAAAGAAATGAGTATATTCTTGTATCTGCTCTCTCTGCTACATCTCCGCCCGACACTATGGATGTCTGGCTAATCGATAGTGGTGCCTCAAGACACATGACTGGATTCAAGGAAGCACTCTCTCACATGGTTGAAAGGGATACTAATCTAAAAATTATCCTTGGAGATAATGCCACATATCCCGTGAAAGGACAGGACTGACCCTCCACTTGTCTCAAGGACAAGTCCTACATTTCCAAGATGTACTCTATGTACCAAAATTGAAGAAGAACCTTGTGTCTCAGAAGAATTTGGAAGACAAAGGATTTGATGTAACATTCTCCTCGATGGCTAGGTGCTCATGGGAAGAAGAGCTTCAAGGAAGCTATCTCGACGGGTTTTAGAGTTGATACACTCTACCAAAGTTGGAGGAGTCCGGGAGCAATGACATGTGATACTATCCGACAAACCGAACTATGGCACCGAAGGTTTGGACACCTTCATTACAAGGCCCTTCCCGAAGCAAGGAAGGTGGTGACAGGGATGCCTGACTTTGGAAATAATCATGAATGTGTATGTAAGGGCTGTGCCGAAGGAAAGCATACAAGGGGACCTTTCCCCTCAAGTGTCACAAAGACATCTGATATTTTGCAACTGGTCCATTCTGATCTATCTGGTATGTTGCCCGTGACATCCCTGGGAGGATGTTCCTACTACATGACATTCACTGATGACTTCTCTCGCAAAACCTGGATATACTTTTTGAAGAAGAAGGATGAGGCTTTCATGTGGTTCCGTACCTTCAAAGCCTTGGTGGAAAATATGACCGGAAAGAAGATCAAGATTTTGAGGACCGACAATGGCACCGAATATGAGTCAAATGAGTTCAAATACTTTTGCAGAGAAGCTGGCATTAAGAGGGAGACTACTACTGCATATACTCCTGAGCAGAATGGTGTTGCTGAACGCAAGAATAGGAATATTGTAGAAGCTGCCCGTGCCATGCTATGTGACCAGGGTCTACCGAAGTTTCTGTGGGGAGAAGCTGCAAATACTGCTGTGTATATTCAAAACCGATGCCCTCATTCCACTTTGGACTCCAAAACTCCCGAAGAGGTTTTCTCTGGTAAGAAACCTGATGTCTCACATTTTAGAATTTTTGGATGTCCTGTCTATTTTCATGTGCCGAAAGAAAAGAGAAGTAAGTTGGATGCTTCTGGAAAGAAAGGAATGTTTGTGGGCTACAGTGAGACATCTAAGGCCTATAGAGTCTATGTACCTGGTCAAAGGGAAGTAGAGATATGCCATGATGTCACTTTTGACGAAGATGCTTCCCTGAAGAAAGTAGTAGATCTTCCAAGATCCGAAGAAAATCATGAAGAAAGGCCTGGAAATCAAGAAGAACCGCAGGATGAGACAATGCCTGATATTGAAGGACCAATGGACCCTATTGATCCATCTCCTTCACTGGGAAAGAGACCATCATGGCTCAGGGACACCCTCGAAGATGCTGAGGGTCATGCTGCCCCAAGGGGGACATTCCGAGAAAGCAAGAAGCCGTGTAGATACCAAGGGTATCTAGCCGCCATGAGTACTATTGTACAATCTGAACCTGGATCTTTTGAGGAAGCCGTAAAGCATCAAGTTTGGAAGGATGCTATGCACGAAGAATATGAGTCCATAATGAAGAATGATGTTTGGGATGTGGTCCCGAGACCGAAGGACAAATCTGTTGTCACCGCGAAATGGCTCTACAAGATCAAACATGGATCTGATGGGAGTGCTGAAAAGTTCAAGGCAAGGTTTGTTGCCCGTGGCTTCTCTCAAAAGGAAGGAATTGACTATGATGACATATTTGCACCCGTGGCACGATATACCACCATTCGATCAATCATAGCCCTTGCTGCTACGCAAGGATGGAGTCTTCATCAGATGGATGTCAAGACCGCTTTTCTGCATGGTGCAATAAAGGAAGAGGTGTATGTGGAACAACCTCTGGGATTTGAAATTCAAGATCGAGACACTCATGTTTGCAGGTTGAAGAAAGCCCTTTATGGGTTAAAGCAAGCACCCAGAGCTTGGTACGAGAGGATGGATAGTTACTTGATGAAGCTGGGCTTCACTCGAAGTAATGCTAATCCGAACCTTTACTTCAAGGTTGTGCAGGGGAAGCCTGTCATTCTAGTGCTGTATGTGGACGACCTCTTCCTGACAGGTGCTGACCCTCTCATTCATCAATGTAAGAGGGAGCTCGCTGCTGAGTTCGAGATGAAGGACCTAGGACCGATGCACTACTTCCTAGGCCTGGAGGTCTGGCAGAGACCTGGAGAGATTTTCCTTTCTCAAGGAAAATACATTGTGAAGCTTCTGGAAAGATTTGGAATGGTGGACTGTAAGTCCGTGTCGACACCGATGGAACTCAACTTTAAGAAGTTGAGTGGCAGCGCTGCTGGGCCTATCTTGGCCAATCCTACCGAGTATCGTCAACTCATAGGAGCTTTGATGTTCTTAGTGAACACCCGACCAGATATATGTTTTGCAGTGAACACTTTGAGTCAACAGATGGTTGAGCCTCATCATTTTCACCGGGTTGGTGCCAAGAATCTTTTGAGATATCTTCGGGGCACGATAAACCATGGGCTGAGATACACTGCCGGGAGTGTGACACTCCGTGGATATACTGATGTCGATTGGGCTGGCAGTGTGGTGGATCGTAAGAGCACATCGGGATGTTGCTTCAATCTTGGTTCTGCTTCGATCTCATGGATGAGCAGGAAGCAGAAGTCAGTGGCTTTGAGCACCGCGGAGGCCGAATACATTGCTGCAAGTATGGCCTGTTGTGAAGCAGTTTGGTTGCGTAAGCTCTTTAGTGAGCTGTTTGGACATGTGCTAGATACCACTGTGATACTCTGTGATAACCAGAGTGGGATTCGTATGACTGAGAATCCTGTGTTCCACGACCGATCCAAGCATATTGATATCAGGTACCACTTTATCCGGGATATGGTACAGCGAGGCGTCGTAAGGCTCGATCATATAGGAACTGATGAGCAAGTCGCGGATATTCTCACTAAGCCCCTGGGGAAGGTCAAGTTCCTAACCTTCCGTGAGAGACTTGGTATCGTGGAACGACCCTATGATGTGGGTCCCGTTGGACGATGAGCTCGAGGAGCTCTGAGGGGGCTTTGGGGACAGCTTCTCGGAGCTATGAGCAACCACAAGGCTAGGCTTGCCAAACCTTGTTGGTGTGCTTGGACCCCACCATTGTGATTATTGAGTTGGTTCACCTCTCATTATCTGTGCCCCGTATGCATCCTACCCATTGAGTTCAGGGTTCATGGGAAGTACCTCTCATTTGGCCAATGAGATGGGAAAAGCTAGAGACCAGTAGCAAAGACTGATGGACGCATCAGAGATTGTCGTACTCTCTATCTAGGATGGCACGGTCCAACCACTTGATCTGGGATCAAGTCTAGTGAGGTCTCAGACCTCCGCCTGACTTCGGGTCAGATGAACCAACTTCAGGGTTGGTTGGAGACTCTTTGTGAGTCCGATAGAGGTTTCGGACCTCTGGGCTGAATTTGTCAGCCGGGGGATGATGTCTTTGTGACTGACCCACTTCTGTTCTGAAATAAAGAGGCCAGCAAAGCAAGTTACGACGGGATGACGCACGATGTTTGATTGCACTGATGGATGGAGTTCTCCCTAGTTGAGAGGGAGTGTTAAATTTGAACAACTAGGTCCAAACTCCATGTTGTGATGCTCAGATTAAGTGGCTAGTATTTTTGTTGGATTCCTCTTTCGGAGAGGTGTAAAATCCATATAAAATATATCTTAATCCGATGAGCAGAACATTTATTTTGAATTTATTATTTATAATAAATTATATGTGCAGGTCAGCCTTAAGGTTTCACACCCCCAGCAGATGTGTCACGCACCCTAATGATGGATATAAATACAGGCAAAGTTGGAGAGCATTTCACCACAACTCAACACACATCTTCTTCTCTCATCTGATTTAGTACGAGCTCCTTGGAGGACAAGTTCAGCCCACACGTGTGAAGAAGAAGAAGGACGAATTTGTACGGCTGAGCTGAAGGACGAATTTCTGCAGCTAGGGTTTTGCTGGAAGTTTGACCAGCGTTGACTTTGGTCAACGCATGGTCCGAAAGGGCTGAAAATTGTTGGAGAGTTCGATTTAGAGAGGCCGTACACTTTGGCACAGAAATCGAGGTCAAAGGGTTGACCAAACTGTTGCTGCGTTGACTTTTAGCTTGCTGCCCTGCGTTGACTTTTCTGGACAACGTTGACTTTTTTGGAGTTGACTTGGGTTGACTCGGTTGCTGATTGGAGGACCGTTGTGACACATTCTGGGTTGGCTGACCAAGGAGACTTTACTGGTTGAAGCATCCTGTTGACTGCCGTAACACACCATCACATTTTTTCTGTTTCTGGTTTGTCTTCTATAAGATCCACTTATATGTTCTATCAACA